>JAKWJA010000812.1:0-22433 GCA_027704765.1 Solanum habrochaites
TTGAAGTAGGGTGAAAAAATGCTTTGATAGGGCCACGGATTCAGGCCTTTATTCCTATGGATAAAGTGCAAACTGATTAGAGATAGACTTAAGACAACCCAAAAGTCGTAGAATTCTTATGCAATTTATATAAGGCAGAACGGAGAGCTAGAGTTCCAAGTTGACGAATTTGGGGTTTTTCTAAAAGTCTCACATATGAAAGGGGTGATGGAGATTGGGAAAGAAAGGGAAAGCTAATCCTAGATATGTGGGCCCTTACCAAGATCTTGAAAAGGAGTGGCAAGGTGGCATATGAATTAGAGTTTCAGCAAACTGAGCAGTAGTGCATACGGGTCTTCCACATCTCACTCTTAGAAGAAGTGTGTGGGTGACCCAGCCTTATAGTTGGATTAGAGAGTGTGGCGGTTGATGAATTGAAAGATGTCTTTCTTATGAGGATTGTACCAGTTGAGATTCTTGGAAACAATTCAGGTTAGAAGGTTGAGAAACAAAGAAGTCGCTGCAGTTAAGGTTTTGTGGAGGAGTCAGTCCGTAGGGAGGGAGCTAATTGGGAAGCATAAAGCAGCCATTTGAAAGCCAAGTATCCTTTACCTTTTTGTTTTTTTTTCCTTACAGATCTCGCTCCAGCTTTGAGGTAATAGGATCCTCTTAAGTTTTACAGTCATTCAGGCGTAAAATTAAGTTTTAGGAACGAATCATGTTCCCTCAGTTGTGTACTTTCATTTTTGGAGCATTTAATTGCATGTTACTCGACCTCAATTCAGTCAGTCTTAGAAACTCAGTTCTCAGAGGGTTAGTAGTGGGGTTTGCAATTCCCCACTATTTCAACTAGTTAAGTCTGAATTCCGAGGACGAATGTTCAAAAGGGAGATAACTGTAACACCCCCGTTAGCCAAAAACAGACCAAAAAATGAGTTTCAGAAAAATCTGCAGGGCTACCAACCGGTGGAATCGACGGACTGACATGAACCACGGTCGTCCTGCACAACCGTCAATGGTATCACGAAACTCCCAAAAATTCAGCCTAGAAAAAATTGGTAAGTCTTGGACGATGGACTTAAGGTTGTAGGTCAAACGACGTTCCGTAGTCTTGTGACCGTAGAATCAAGAACTCTTTCCAACCATCTCTTACAAGAGCTAATGGATGACCATATGGTTCGTTAGGTGGACTACGGGTCCGTATGTCTAACTGTAGGTGAAAAAACTTGACAGCCAGGGTTAAAGGAAATGCAGGAGGGGTCAAACTAAAATGATCATAACTCATAGACAAAATGAATTAGGTCTACCATGACCACCAACCAGATCATAATGAAGATCATTCCATATGCACAAACTTGTAACACATCAAACCTCCGATAAAAAGTTATGAACTTTTAGTAAAGGCATGTCGAATAGGACCTCAGGAATGGACCTAACGGACGGGCGTCGGGCCGCACGACAAAGAGTCAGTCCTGGCCGTCGTGGAGGGCCCCCACAAGGCAATCCTTCTCTAGGGTTCTTTTTTACCTTTCACACCTCTGTTTAACACCTAAGTTACATCGTTTTGATACCTTACAATATTAGATTTATAGTCAGTTTTCGACTAGAAAAAACTGATTAAAACAATCCAAGTCAAATCATTTAAATCAAAAACTTAGAAAATGAGAAAGCAAAGAAGAGAGAAGAAAAAAAAGAAGCTTCAGAACCTAGTTCAGAACTGCCACAAGATCCAGAGTTCACAGCCCCGAAACTTAAAGCTTTTTCTGTGGATTCATCACCATTGTATGTGGGGATTCACTAGTGGGTTGCTTTCACCCATTAGGGTACCTCGTTTTCAGTCAGTTATTGATTCATCTTATCATGATTAAAACCTAGGGTTTCTAGAAAACTTTGATAGAACTTTATGAAATTTATTAGTTTATGTCCATATCAGATTTATCATGTAGATTATTTATTGCATGAATTTCAGAACCCTAGCTTTGTATTTCTTTAGTTCCTGAAGACACAATGTTGGGTAAGAATTTCAGAACTTCAATATACATGCATCAGTTATAAATTGCATCATTCCCAGATTAATTATTGCATTCTCAGAAGATTGCATGTGTCAGTTTCGAGCTATCCAGTATTTACGGAAATTCAGACCAATCAGAGTTTACAAAATTCATGGGGTATAAGTAGCATAATACCGAGTGGATAGGGTTTAAAGTACCCACAAGTCCCAGAAAACACTAGTCGAGTAGGTTGGTAAGTCCCCTCTGTGGGCAATCCGTTTAGTGGAATAAAGCTAGCATGCCTTATATATTTTGGAGGGTATCTGGGTCCTCCGATGGAGCGTACAACATCGATCCACATTTAGCTCCTGTGGTTTTATTATCGGTTATTAGTTAGCTCACACATTATCTAATTAGACTCTTGCATTGCCATTTTTATCAGGCAGTCAGTATTTAGTTTTAGCTGTTTATGAATTGGTCATTGCATCCAGATAGCTAATTTAATAAGGCACATCACATTTCAGATTAATTATAATTGTTTGGTGCTGTTCATTATGTGTTATTTAGATGTACTCTATACACATGACTCAGTACCTTTAAGACTTGAGCATACATGCGCAACAATCTCTGTGAGTAGGTTCAGGTTCATCAACCAGGATACGCATAGATCGATTTCCGATCTTCTGTTCAAGTCGATCAGTGGGAGTCCTCATTCTCCGAGGTCTGAGGTCAACAGTCATGAGTTTAAATTTTGAGTCTTTAATCATTTAGTTTATTTTCTTTCTTAGATTTACGCGGGGGCATTGTGGATTATACGTGGCTTCACGGTATAATTAAATGCTTTTTCCTTAAGTTTAGTGCGGTCCCAAACGCCCTTTTTGTGATTAATTTTTATACAAGTTTTCTTTGTTTTTTGGGGCAGGAAATGTGGTCCAAAGCCAAATGCGGAGATATGAGAGAGGAAATGCAGAAGAGACCACATACGGAGCTTATGACTGGTCCGTCATGCTGTGCGGTCCGTTGGTGCGCGTTAGTGCAACTGCTGAAGGAAGAAAGATGGGGACGTCGACAGTGTGGGATGACGGCTGGTGACGGTACGCATGGACATGACGGTAAGTCCTGCAGGTCCGTACGTGAAGATCAGAGAGGTGATCAAGTACCCAATTCCAGAGTTGAAGCTTGTGAAACGAGACCCTCGACGGACCGTTGTGGCCTATGAAGGTCCGTAACACTGACGTTTGAGGGGAATGAAGAAGAAAGCAGCAGAACAAAAATTTGCACAAGTATGGGACGACGGAGTCACGACAGTCCGTTCATGACACGAGGTCGTCGCGTGGGTCCGTCGACCCAGCGCGTTTTGGTAGATTCCAGCAAATTAGACTTCTTGTTTAATTAGGTTTTTGTATTTTTTATAATAGTTCGAAAAACCTCGTTTTTGAGGTTTAGACAACTGATAGTTAGGACACTGATAGTTAGACTTTTGAAATATTAGAAAAATTATATTATTAGAATTTATTGATTAGTGTTTGATTATTTGGAGATTCTTATTAAAAGAATTTTGTGATTAATAAGGCAATCTTTTGGACTTTATTTCTTTCTTCATGACGTAGTAAGTAAGTCCGATGAATTCTCTTAATATATTTGAATATTGTGTTTTATGGCGATGAGTAAACTAAACTACATAAAATAGGGTTGTGGGAACCATAGGCAAATAATGAGATAAAACCCTAGCTAAAATAAACAATTCTAGAATAGTGTCTTGCTGGTATTAATTAATTCTTTTAGCTTAGAAGTCTTTTTTTTTTAACGGATTGATAGTGATCAAATTAGTTAGACACTGCCTGAATGCTATTTGCCGGTCCAAGGAGGGATATACTAGGCAAAAGATGTATTAACATAGATTTAGTGTATACATTAAATAGGCTAGTATTATTGGTACGAGGTGAGTAAACTTAGTCCAACTATCGATACGATGCTTAATATGGGGGGTACGATAAGGGTTTAGGAAAGAACACACGTGAGCCGGACAAGGTACGGAGTGAGATTTTCTAGATGCCGGACCAAGGATTTAGAATACATAACTTATCACTTTGCATGCAAGATACTAGGAAAGAATTGTTTTTATAGTTAGAATTAATACAAGTTATGAAACTATTGGGGAAACAGGTAAACCCTAGTACTTTAAGTTGAGTGATTATTAAACAAAAATTAGAAGCTCGTAAGTGTCTCTTTCCATGTCGTAGTCTTTTTACTTATTAGGAAGTAACAAAACCCCCCTTTGAAATTTTTATGTTTTTTACTTTCTAAGGAAGTTATCAACCGAAACAATAGGAATATACAAGGTTAAAGTTAAGGTCTAGACTATTTTCCTCGTTGGGAACGTTCCCAACCTCAATAGTTGGGATTGGGATATTATTAGACGCGACCGTGTACTTCTCAATTTGAGAAGTACGTTTGACGCGTATCAAATTTGGGGCGCCGCTGCGGGTTAATTTAGCTTTAGATTACTTTTATTTATTTACTATAGTTTAGTGATTATTTATTGATTTAGTTTAACTTTGGTTTTATGTTTTGATTCTTTCAAGACTATCTCCCTTATATTGCCAATACACGGAGAGGAAGAGAAGTATTGTTACCTACGATTCCGAGTAGAGCGGACACTGGGACATGAATCGTAATTTGGGAATCAATGATGATTGATGATCCAAAACCAGAACATCCAGCCCGGTTATGCTCATGGTTAAGATGTTACCCGAAGCTCCGGGATTGTGTGCACATCAACAGAGGGGAACAGAACCCCGCTCAACGGCCACAAGAAGAGCATACATAAGAGCCTATGATAACATAGCCATTCGGATGGGCCACAGGTTCTTTTGCCTCCTCTACCCACAGGCCCACTTTCTGTGGTAACTAGTGATGATGGAAATGCTCACTGCCAGAGGTTTGTTTTCAGGGCTACTTCTGAGGATCACAATGCCCATATGTAAGGTAAGGGCAGTGTGTTTGTAAAAGTTTGTGTGGGGGGAGGGCCTGACTTGGATCTAGATGGATAGGGCTGAGTGTTCTATCTCACTGAGGGAAGAGGCTGCTATTTGGTTCACTGAGCTCCATAACAAAACTCCATTTTTAACTTGGAATCAAACTGGGGATGTCTTATTAGCAAGCTACTATCCGGCTCCAAGAACTAAACACAAAGAACAGGGGATTAATTTTGTGGGCCTACCAGGAGAGTCAGTAGTAGTTCTTGGGATAGATTCACCTCATTCTTGAGAAGTGTTCCAAATCACCGTATTAGATGATGAGTCACTGAAAGAATGACTTCTACAGGGGGACAAGATGATAAACAACAACAAAGCGGTATTGGGCACTATAGAAGGGGGATCGTAGGAGAATGTTCCTTATGCAAGAGATCGCCGAAAAAACGTGAAAAAACAATGGAAAAAAAAGCTCCCGAAAGAAAAACAATAAGATTGGTGAGTACTAGAAATCTGAAAGGGAGAAGAAACCGAAACACATTTGCCAGTGCAATCCCACTCACAAACACAGCCACAGATGATATTCGTGAAGATGAAGAAATGGCTCAAATGAGAAACTGAGCTTGGGTGGTTACTAAAACATGTCACTGGGGGTGAGAAAAGGTTAATGAAGGTCAAACTTACTGGCTACAACCACACCTCAAAATGATGAGTGTTTTATTGAGGGGGATTCTTATGCAGAAATTGAAAACAGATGGGGGGTTTACGACCAAGCGCCCAAGGCTCAAATAAGGATTAAAATGGCGCCAAGGTCAAAAGAACCAGGTCGGGAACCTATTTGGTAACTACAACGTGAGGGTCATTATGTCAGAGATGGGAAACTACAATCGCGACAACAACTTAACACAGGGGAGATAAAATATGGTAAATAGAAACGACAGAATGGAACCTATGTTCCTCTAAAAAAATAGGGGAAGTTGACTCATATCGGAGGGGATTGATTCGTATGGAGACGATACCTTGTTGAGGATATGTTGCACCAAAATGATGAGGAGGTTCGATGTGCTATGATGGGCAATTAAAGAATTAAGGGGTATTAGATAGTTGGGCAAAAAGTTGCATACACACGCAATTTCGATTAAGCAGATTGAATGGCAAAGTGGCCCAAATATTCTGCGAAAGGTGAACACAACGGCAAACGGGCACTATTGCCTAGCAACATGTCCAAAAACCAAAGAATGATGCGCACTGGATTGGCAATCACTACTCGGGGTGGTAGGCAAACCAGGACCCACCTTGCCATCGCCAAGATAAAAATGAGCAGAAAGGATCATGATAAGGGTGGTGAAGGTTCGGGTGATGAAGAAGAGGAACGTAATGGAAAAAGATGAAGAAGCCACCCATTCAAGGTAATCCATGCATAGGACCTCCACAACCTTTTCCCTCAGCGATTAGTGAAAAGACTTGAGGATGGTTAAGTCCCGGCGTTTCATAAAACTATGTTGAGCATCTATATAATGTCCCTTTGGGTAGAAGCTTTAGAACAAATGCCGGTTACGCCAAATTTATGAAAGGATCTGGTCACAAAGAAAAGAGGGTCACTCTCGAGGATGATGATAGACTACGCATGGTAGTGCTATCGCTACTAGATCCCTTCTTACAAAAAGAAAAAGAAGATCCTGGTTGCGTTCACTATCCCTCGTTACAGTTGGGGTCATTTACATTTTGAGGAAAGCATTATGTGATCTGGGGGCAAGATGTACATCTCCATGCCCCTCTCATTTACAAGAAGTGGGATTGGGGGGATCCGGAAAACCCAATACGATTTGGCGGATACTGATGGCCGCTGGACAGTGAAACGGCCGATAGGGCAGGATACTCCATGATGTGTAGTAAAAGTTGGAATCATAGTCATCTTTTCCCGCTGATGATTTGTCAGTCTTGATGTGAGGGGTCGACTTTGAAGTGCCTATTATTCTTGGGGGGAGGGCCATTCCTAGCTAAAGGTGGTAGAGCCTTAGTTGATATGGAAAAGGGGGCAGATGACTTTAAGGCTGAATAATGAAGAAGCGACTTCACATTGTTAAGACCATGAGGCAGGAGTGGTGAACTCCAAATCGGTTTTCTGCACATAGACCACACAAGAAAAGATGACGAAGGAGACTAAACCAGAAAAAATGCAATACCAAGAGTTTGTGGTGGGGAAGGGATTTGGATGTTTGATAGACAGTTCGGTGGTACATGTCTTCAGGGCAAGCTCAAGTCCAAATGTGAAAGCAGGCCTTATTGATACCCAAGTATTCCCTTCATGAGGCAGTGAAGTTAAACTCCAAGGAGGGGAGTGAGGTTTAAGGAGGATGGGGACAGAATAAAACCCTATTTGGGAATATAAAGCATCAAGGAATAAAGTATAAGGCGTACATCTTGATGAAGTCTGGATAATCAAGTGTCCCCAGTCGCGTGCCGCGGACCATTAATCAGGCGTTGTTGGAGGGCAACCCAATACTTATCGTCTTTTTAATTAATGGTAGCATTTTTTTCTATTAAATGGGTATTAAATTTGCAGGCACTCACCAGGAAATCTGCCAGAACACTAATTCGAGTAGCCACTGACGGATTAACAACGACGAAACCGTTGCAACTGTGACGGACCGTCGTGGGTATCCGTCACACCAGGTACCAGTTCTGTCATTTGAATAGGAGATAGGGCCACACACGACGGAACATCGACGGCCCAGTCACATGACGCGACGACGCTCGGCGAGGGAGGAACCATCGCGTGAGTAATTGAAATTTACCTGACCCGACCCGGCGGGACCCTTTCACAATTTAAAAGTTCAGACCCCATACAAACCCCCCCAGATTCCACCCATGTTTACTTCATGATTCCCCTCATTCTCCCTCCGTTTGCAACTTACACATTCCCCTCACTGATCATGCTCCCACAATCACCTCAGCCTTATCATTATCATCTAATGTCGGTGTTGACCTTTCCAGGATCATTTCTCCATTTGTCTTCTCTCACTTTCCAAGGTATGTGTCTCTAAAATTTGCGATTTTATCTTGCATTTTTGGTTTGTAGTTAGGTATTAGCGTAGTTTAGTCGTTATTGTTTCCTTTATCTGATTATGTTCTAAACCTAGGTTCAAATGTTCACATAAGTGCCATGTTGATAACCCAAACATAGGTAATGTGGCTTTTGGTATTTTAGGTGTGGGTATAGCCACATTATAGGGCCCACCATAATACACCACAAACCATGTGGGCTCATCGGGGATTTGCGTAGGCCATCCCCCAAGGTCTAAGGACTGCTACTCAGAACGAGACCCCGATGACGGACGTAGGACCACACACGGCACCGTCATTAGGGTACGTAGCACCAACAGGCCCTAAGCTGGCACCCCCTGATATTTGAAACGTCGCCTGTGACGGACCGTTATACCCACGAAAAAACGGTCCGTCTGCACGACCGTCATGGTTTGTCAGAGACCTGTTTCTAAGGGTCTTCAAAATTTTTCAAGTGTTCTACGCGGAATTCTTGTGACGGACCGTCATACCCACGACGGTTCCGTCATGGCGCGAACCGTCATGGTGTAGAGACCTGTTTCTAAGTCTCGCAAAATTGTCAAAGTGTCCTACCGACGGACTCTTACGACGGGACCGTCATACTACGGCGGTCCGTCCTGCTTGACCGTAATGATGGTCAGACGATCCCTCCTTCAGGGTTCCTTATACATGCATATACCAAGGCATAAACACGGACGGACTCATGACGGTCCGTTTCATAGTCACGACGGGCCCGTCATCGGTCCCGTTGGTGATACAGTTTCAATATTACTAACACACTATTTTCAAAATGTTAATGTCATTGAGCTTGCCTGTATGTTTGACATTACTCGTACTAATTAGTGATCCGTTGCAGGTACTATCTACATGGCACCCAAGCAAGACACGAAACCTACGAACGAGGGCGATCCAAGTCATGTTGCACCGTCTGCACGATTGATCATGGGTCTAATGATGAGAGGGACCGTGAATGTGCTCCCAGGCACCTCCGCCCTCCCGTGCTACAGTTGCCCAGAGAGCCACACCCTAAGAACGGTGTAGTCCAGGCGTAGTCACTGCCTCCCAGTCTGATTGGCGGAGCGCACAATTGACCGGCCACCCTCTGGGTCAGCCACAACGAGGGAGGAAAGGAGCGTACTGGCGCCTTAGGAGTATCCGGTCCGAGGAAGCTTCAGGATCTGCTGAGGGTTCCAGCACCCGCCACTGCTTTGCAGAGTCGGCCTCGTTGATGAGGCTGAAGTTAAGACTCCAAATCCGGTGGCACCCAGTCAGGTCCCCAACTCCAGCTGCTGGGGGCGGAACAGCCAAACCGGTGGTTTTTGGTCGATGGTCAGTTTCCAAGTGTACTCCGACGCAAAGTTCTTGCCGATATAAAGGAGAGTAAGACTCGCACAACTACACACTGAGAGGCGGGTACTACAGGGAGCCTTACCACGATGCCTGAGATTCATTAACTCTTACTAGGATCGCTTTAGAGTGGAAGGCACGGTCCATTGGATGCTTTACAGCGAGGAGATGGTCCGAGGAGGTCTACGCGTCTTATGTAGCGGGACTTCCGATCACAGCTCGACAGGCGGGCTGCTTCCCGCTAAACAGGCCCCCCATTGGAAGCAGGTTCGAGTTCGGGGCGTGCAGACGTTGAAATTTTCCCTGCCAGCCTCCTGCCGGTTCCTTAAGGCGAAGAGTGTAGAGCTACTCGGACCCCCATAACTGCCGACGTTTGACTATCGCTGGCAAGATAGGTGAAGGTATGGACAGTTCCTACGAGAGTCAACACTGAGGGAGACCACCAAGAGGTGGATGGCCATTAACACCTAGTCAGTCGACCGGAGAGGGGTGCGATGGGTCACCGAGCAGAAGGGGGGCAATCAAAAAGAAGGGCCACCTCACGTTCGTCGACAAGTCTTGTGGCTGCTCGTGCGTCACTGCCTTGTACCCCACAGCGATGCAAACATAGTCACCTGGGATCGAGCAGTGTGATGGCGGCGATGATAGCCGGCTTCGAGGTGGACCATTGCATGGCTTCTCCAGGCAGTCAAGCACGAGAGGGCCTTCAAAGTCATACCACGTACCACCTTTCCGTGTATGATCTTGGCCCTTTGCAGGTCTGAAGGTGTGACCCATATGCACATAGATCGTTGAGGACCCGCCGGGTACCGTGACGTCGGCCTCATCAGAGACGAGGGCACAAATGAGTGGACAAGTCGAGGGCCACGTCCCGAGCTGCCATCACTAGCTGATGATCTTGGGATACGGTGGCCCCAGGCCAGCACCAACACAGGCATCACGGGACAATACCCCGGTGAGTCTATCCGGGGGTAAGCAGCCCAGGTCCCCTCTACCGATACAGGGCCCTGCTGCTCGATCCAAAAAACTGGAGGCACAAATGGCCACTCTTTTGCATAATATCCAGCCGTGGATGCAGAAGTCTATTGCTGGAGTCTGAAGCACGTAGGAGAGGCAGATGCAGCGGCAGATTGCGAGGTTTAACCAGCGCATAGATGCCTTGATTTTAAGGTGTTAGCCCGACCAAGCCCCTCCTGGTAGAATTGTGTCAACTCTCCAGGCTGCAGTAGGAAGTCTGCGTGCAGACATCAGCACCATCCTTGAGGACGAGTTTCCGGATGAATTCGGTCGAGCCTGCTGAGGGGAACGGTATTGGCGGCCTTGTTTTCTACGCCAGACATTTGCCCCCATCTTCCCCAGGAGAGGAGAGAGTGCTAAGAGACGAAGGGGGGCGATTCAGGGGGATTGAGGCGTGGGCACGGGAAAGAAGGAGCGCCGAGGAGATTGGATGCCGCCCGAGGAGAGCATCAACTTGCTGAGGCGGAGGACACCAGATACAGAGCATCGCAGATAGCGGCTAGGGCGTCTAAGCTTCACGCACTGTTGTAGAGAAAAGCAGGCAGGAAGGCACTACTGAGGGGTCGGTTGTTGCTGAGACACCACTGAGGGTTCAAGATGGCAGAGGATGTGGGTTCTGGAAACCGGACCCACCAGCTGGTATGATCGACGGCGCTACTTATGCGCCACAGGTTTGCTTCAACCTACCCTCTAATCTTTAGATTTTTATGCATGGGGACAATTGCAGTTTTTTGTGGGGGTGGGTAAATGGAAAGGAGTGGTAGGGTGAAGTCTGAGGTAGGCCCAACACTACTATACTCTTTGGGGTTTTATTGCCTTGAGTTCTTTTTTCCCAAAAGACTGTTAATTTTTTTGTTTTCCCCGGCATTGTTATATCTTTGTACATAGTTTAACTCTGAAGCATATGATGGCTAATTAAAAGGATATCCTGATAAATGAAATAATGCATGACTAGGCATTAACGGCACAATTGTGTGGCTCGAAGCATGAAAGTAGAGTTACACCATGGCATTAAACCGAAGTCTTTAATTCAAACTAGGTGTCTAATGATAGTTATAGGATGATATTAAAGTGAGCGTGAGGAAATTTGAAGTTCCACTATTGCTAATGAGCTAGAAACTTGCCTGGTTAGTCACCCCCCCATGCTAAAGGAAAGTCGTAATGTAACAAACACTTAGGAGAAAGGAAATTCATTAGGCCCTTATTCAAGGAAAGCATTTCTAACCCAAATAAAAGAAACCAAATGAAAAATGATCCTTCTTTGATCCCAAATTAAGTGAGCTTAAGTAGACCTGCTTTTCACCCCAACTACTTTTCTGGGAACAACGTGTTGGGCCCCTGGCCTCTTCGGACATGTGACACCTCAGCTTATGCCAAAAGCCTAAGTTGAGGGTGGCTTGGCTAATGCAAGAGAGAAAACCAACCTTCGTTCTGGCCTGACCCCAATTTTGGTATTGTGGGACTTGACTCATGGCAACGAACCACATGAGTGAGGGTGGCTATTACGAGGGAATGCTCTGGATAAGGGGGTTGAAAGAACAAAAGAGAGAGAAAGAACAAAAGTTAAAGTGACTCAAAGTAGTTGAAAGAAAAGAAAAAAGAAAAAAAGAAAAAGATACAAGAATATAAAAAAAAAAAAGAAAAGAAGAAGAGAGAAGAAGAAGAGAGTCACTTACACAAAAGGAAGAAAGAAGAAAGAATAAGAAGAGAAATTGAGCAAAGTAGAGAAATTGAGCCAAGGGAAAAGAATAGGAGAGACTGGGGCGAGACCGAGAAAGATATAAAAAGGAAGGTTTTAGCTGATATGTCAAGGAGGGCAAAAAGGCACTAGAGTTACCTAAAAAGTACCCTACCCTGACCCTGAAAGCCTATGTTTACAAGCTAAAAAAGCCTATCGGATCTAAGGGTTGTATAGCGAACTTAGCAGGGAAATAGGGCAAGCTTATGGCAATAGGTATAAATGGTGTGACTTTGTTCTGACGGACCTCGGAGTGTTTGAATGCCTAATCCTATACTCAAAACTGAAATCATTTGGGTGAAAAAATGAGGATTTTGTTCTTAAAGTGAGGGACAGTGTTGCAATTTACCAGGACGTGTTAGCACCTCGGTGAGAAATTGAAGCGGTAGGTGTTAGTGCATGGTGAGTCTGTGTCATGTTCGAATCCCACCAATTAAAGCCTAATAGTGATAGCCATGCATGATTTGATGATATTAATGGGGATTGATAGCCCAAATGATTGCAAAGGATTAAACATGAAGACTATTGTTCCAAGAGTGTGTAGGAGGTCATAGTGCGTCGCTTGAGACAAAACAAACGAATTTAAGGTTGGGGGAGGGGAATGTTGTGGTTGAATACCGTGGCCTTCACGGTATAAATTAATGCTTTTTCCTTCAGTTTTTTTTAAGGTGCCAAAAGCCCTTTTGTGCTAATTTTTATACAAGTGCTTTGGTTTTGCAGGGGAAATCTGTCCAAAGCCAAATGGCGGAGATTTGAGAGAGAAAATGCAAGAAGAGGACCACCCTACAGGAGACTTATTACGGTCCGTCATGCCTTGTGACGGTCCGTAGGTTGGCAGGGCGTAGTGCACACTGATGAAGAAGATGGGGAAGTCTGAACAAGTGTGGGATTAAGTGCTTGTGACGGTCCGTCATGCCATGACGGTCCGTCCTGTAGGTCCTCGTGAAGATCAGACGAGTGATCCCAGTACCCAAATTCAAGAGGTGAAGTCTTGTAAACGAGACCCTCGACGGGACCGTGTGACTATGAAGGTCGTCACCACTTGCCGATATTGGAGGGGAATGAAGAAGAGCAGAAGAAAATGCAACAAGTATGGGACGACGGGAGTCCACGACGGTACGTCATGACCACGACGGTCCGTCGCGCGTGGTCCGTCGAACCCACCCGCATTTTGGAAGATTTCCAGCCATTAGAATCTTTGTTAATTAGGTTTTTGTATTATATTTATAAAAATTAGTTCGAAAAAACCTCGTTTTTTGAGGTTAGAACATGATAGTAGACACATGATAGTTAGAACTTTGCAATCTTAGCAAAAAATCATTTATTAGACTTTATTGCTTAGTGTTTGATTCTTTTGGAGATTCTTAACAAGTATATTTTGGGATTAATCAAGCAATCTTTTGGACTTTATTCTTCTATTGAATAAGTACATGAATTCTTCTTTAATATATTTGAATATGTGTTTATGGCGATGAGTTAACTAAACTCCATAACTAGGGTTGTGGGAAACCATAGGCAAAATATGAGATTTAAACCCTAGTAAAATAACAATTCTAGAATAGATGCTTGCATGTATAAAAACTCTTTCGCTTAGAAGTCTTTTTAACGGATGATCAAGTTAAATCGCCTTAATGCACTTGCCGGTCAATTGAGGTAAGAGATAAATAGGAAAAAAGACTTATTAACATAGATTTAGTGTATACATTAATAGGCTTAGTTTGGATGAGACGATGGTAGTGTAGTAACTTAGTCAAATATCGAATACGATGCTTAATATGGGGGTAGGGAACGATAAGGTTAGGAAAGAAACATACGTAGCCGGACAAGGTACGGAGTGAGATTTTCTAAGAGCCGGACCAAGGATTAGAAATACATTAACTTATCACTTTGCATGCAAAGAGATACTAGAAAGATTGTTATAGCTTAGAATTATCAAGTTATGAAAAACCTATGGGGAGGAAACACGTTTAACCCTAGTTACTTTAATTAATGATTCAAACCCCAAACATTAGAAGCTATTAAGGGTCTCTTTAATGTCGTGTTCTTTTACTATTAGGGAAGTACAAACAAAACCCCCTTTACATTTTAGGTTTTTATTTCGAAGAAGTTATCAACCGAACAGATAGTATAACAAGTTAAAGTTAAGTCTAGATAGTTTCCTCGTGGGAACGATCCCAACCCTCACTAGTGGGTTTTATTTACTGACGCGACAGCTTTACTTCTTCATTTGAAGAAGTAGTTGAGCGTATCAGCCTTTGTCCCAGTATACTAGTTTAGTTTAAGAGGCATTTTTAGACCTGTTAGATTCAGCTTAGGAGCAGAGTTAATATTTTCTGTTGTAGTTAAACTCATTGTTTTCAAATATCTCAGTATAGAATATGGGTCTTCTCCATCTTTTCATGTAAGTATGATTTAGCTTCTGAAAAAGTTTATTAGCTTTAATATGCTCATGATCATTTTCAATCAGGGGTTAGCTTAGGATCACTTGTGGTTCCTAGGTTCCAGGTCCGAGCCTTCGGGGGTTAGTCGGGGCATGACAAGAAATGTATCACAAATTTATTTTTCCACCCTTGTACTATGTCTCTCAAAATGTGATACTTAATATTCATGTATTTTGTGGGTTCGACGTTCATCGGCTGGAACTGGAGTCAGGTCGCTGGTTGGAGCATCGTTACTGCTTGAAGCTTCGCGTTTCTTAGATTTTGTTGTTTTCTGGAACTGGAAGGAAAATCAGCAGAGAGAGAGGAGAAGAAAAGAGGGGAGGCGTAGGACAATGTGGTTTTTCGGTGGTCTCACCGTACTTTGGCGTGAAGGAATCCGTTTGGTGGGCTGCTGGCTTTTCTTCAAGAACATGAGGCAAGGGGCTTTTCCCGACAACTCTTTCTCGTGGTGGTTTGCCTGTGGTTCTCGCTCGTCTTGAGGAGAGGGAGAATCAAAGGGATTCAAGTTGGCGGTGGAGCTCGAACGGCTTCCCATTGATAGAGGGAGAGGCAGCGCCGTCGGAGGAAACAACCAAGGGGTGCGGCTCTATCTCAGAGACGAGAAGAAATGAGCTGAAACAAGTTAGGGTTGGTCTTTTGGATTGGAACTAAAAAGATAAGCTTTGATTGACTTTGACGGATCATAATTAAGGTTGGGGCTGATCAGATAATGATCGAGTTAGATTGAAAGATGGAATTTTTTATGGGGATCAAATATGTCTATAATTTAATGAACGTTGTATGGATTTGGTTGAAATTTTAAATGAAATCTACTTGAGGAGGCTAAGAATTGAAATCAAATTGGAATAAAAAGGGTTAGAATTTATATAATTTAAGGGGAATACCAATGAACTACTATTAATTCCTAAGTACTACAGATAATTTTTTTTTGTATTTAACATACTTTTTAAGACCTTAAACTGATAACTAAAATAATTTTTCTAAAAGCTTTGACAGCTGATATAAGTTTATAATTATTATTTTGATAAGGAAAAAGAAATTTGCAATAAACTTGTAAATATGAATAGTAAAATATAATTATTTACATAAAATTACTTTCAATTTTGAACCCGTAAAATGAAGGGAAAATATTTTGCAAATATTCAATCAAATAGCAATTCAGGAATATCTAAGTCGGTCTAAATTGGTGTCTACTGTTGCCCTTGGTGGACCTTTAGGAATGAATGATAAATTGTCGGGACAAATGTTGGATGAGTAAACCAATTTTTTCGAACCAACAAAAAGTGTCAATGGGATCAATGAATATTATATAGAGTTGAAACACATCACGTAGACTTTGATATTAATTCAGCTACAGATTATTTGTTGTAGAGGAATCGCTGGCACTTTGGTTCGAGATTAGGAACAAATGAAAGCTCTTCCAACTGACAAAACAGTACCAAGATTTGAAGGGGAAATGATTAACGACTTGATTGAATAAGAAAGAGAAGCGAGGTGAATTGAAATAACACTACGGCATCGTAAAAGAAGAGATCGTCCGAGTAGAAAAGAGGTGAGAAGACTTTAGTCGCGGTCTAAGTAGTCAAATACATATGTGAAAGGGCCATGATGGTCTACAATATACCATTGCTAATTGCGTGGCTTGTAATCACTAAAACAAAGTGATTTGGGGGAATATAATCAAGGACGAAACAATGTAAAAATGACAGAATTTCTCAGACATGAATTTGCCTTAAGGACTATAGATGATGTCTTAGAATATGACACCTTCGATTCATTGATAAACAAAATTAAATCTTTAGGCCATGAATGATGTCTGCAGGCATGAAATATAATGTTTTTGAGGATGACACCTTCAGAATAAAATAGGAGTAAAGGATGTAGTCTTTCTGATGTACTTCGGTGAGAAATGTTAAGGATATGACTTCTTGTTGACAACTATGAACCATTCTAATTTGATTGAGTTTACAATGATAGATGGACTTTAATTCTTCTTCAGTCAATTACCCAAAATTCCTTGACCGCATTTGCACCCATTTAGCATCGACGTAGCTCTACTATTGATAATTCTAAGCTATGGGATCGTCTACTTCAATAGTATGGGTAACTTGTTACCATATACAGAAATAAGGTTTAGACCACGAAAGTGCTGATGTTAGTACAATAACTAAATAAGCGAAGGGTTTTTTAGGCAACTGCTTGTATGATCGATCATCATGCGCAACTCATCTTGGATTTTTACATTTTCAGCCTCCAATCGCTCCACTATTTGTGGTTATAACGTTGCTCAAGTTTCGATGATTAACCTTAAACTTCTCACACAATGGCTATCATCCAAATCAATATTTAGTTGGTTCGTTGTAGTAATGATTGACTCAGAAATTCTAAAACCTACAAATAATATGATTTTTGATGAAATTCATCTACAACTTCCTTCATATACAACTTGTGAGAGGTGGTTCGACCCCCTGTGAAGTAGTAATTGCCAATAAGAATGAATCTGATTTCTTGGATGTAATTGTGCTGACTGGGACCAATGATACCAGCCCCAAGCTTCAAGGGCAGGTGAAATAGTAAGATGGCGTTTGTTGGGATGAATCAGATCATATCTGTATGAGTCTGACATGATTGAAATTTCGAACATAGCGAATATACTTGTCTGATGGTGAACCAGGATTATGCCTAATCTCAGAATAATTTTTTTAGAGTATAAAGTTCATGTGAGACTCACATTATCTGCAAGTATCTTTCAACCAACCTACTAGTTCTCCAGCATCAACGAACCAGCAAAACCAAATCGAAGGTCCCTTCTATAAAGGACTTCTCCACTTAGAAAAAATGGATTTGGTTAAACCTTCGAACTATGCATTTTGTGACTAGTTGCATCTTCCGGATATGTTTGCCAATTGTGATATTAGAATGAATTTGATGCACATCCGCTTAGATTTTTACTCACAAAGAACACCTCCAACCACCGGATTTGAGAGATATCGTTCCTCCACATAAGCTACTTTCATAAAGAGAGTTAAAATTCTAAAACGATTTAAAATAACTGACTTTATAAAAATATACTTCCTTTTTCAAATCATCTAAGGACATCAACTAAAGCTCTATGGGAAGCTTATAAAGAGGAATTCCCATCAGAATTTCAGTAGTAGTATCGTTAGACCTAACCCATATAATTTTACAAATACAAATACATAATTATAACAGAGAAGGCCACAAATAGTGGAGGAGTAGTACAAGAAATGCAGTAATAATAACTAGAACAATTAAGATATAAGTATTGTATTAATAAAGAATTTTTTGAATGATTATTTCTCTTATTGTACAATTAGGGAAAGCCTTTGACCAAGACTTAGGTAAAAATATTTAACAAATTACCTGGAGATTTAGGAAGAAAAATAGAAGAAAGATGGACTATAAAAGAAAGGAGTAGCACAAAATCCTCAAGCCCAAAAAATGGTCAATAGGACCTCGAATACAAACATATAATGGAAATATTAAGAAAAAGTAATAATGTACAAATACAAAGCACTAAGCCCCCCCCCCCCCCCAAAATGAAAGAATTTCGTACAGACATAATATATACAACCCAAAATTATGATAAAATCAATATAAAAAGAAAAAAGTATAAAAGATATAATCCACAAACCAATACGAGATATAATAAAAAAAGCTATTTCCTTAGAAAATATTTAGCAAGGACACCATATTTAAAAGAGCACAGATAAGTTAAAAAATATAGAAACAAACAGAATTATACAAAATAATTAGAATGTTTACATGTAGGAAGTATAGAAATTAGCAAATAATTGCCCCAAAAAGATATAATGGCTAAGACTAGAAATGCTTCAAGTAGTAGAAGAATTTAATGAAGAAGTATTAACTGTGGATGAATATATGTCAGATAAGAAAGCATCTACTCTATAGTAAAGTATTGATATAGTGAGAATAACAAAAGAAGAAGATTCTTATATTCAGAAGGAGAAGAACTGTTACTGAAATAGAATAGAACATTTAAACATAGATGACATAAAAACTTAAATTTTATGAATATAATAGAATGTGAAAATTAATTGAAAAAGATACGGACTTAGATAGGTAATACATGTAAACTGGTGTAAATGGTATCAAGTAAAAAAAAGAGATAAAATGTAATAAATGCTTTATAGAAAGATGGAAAGTGTAAGAAAGCAATTAGGAGTAATAACTCAGAAAAGAAAGATGTATATACAAATGAACCTCTAATAATTTAAAAAGTATTAGTTTATAAGCAAAAGTAAAAAATTAGAAGAAAGATAGTAAGATAGAAAAAGAAAAAATTGAACAAGAACTACAACTAGCTAATCAAGAATTAATGAATGAAGAACTGTTTCTAGTCTTTCATAGTAATGAAGATAAAAATATAAATACTGTTAAATATTCGGACAAAAATTTAAATTGGAAAATATGAAATAGAGGACTTAGCATAATAGATTCAGGATGACCAAAGTATGTTTAAATATAAAAATTATACCTCCAGAATAATAAAGACTTTAGAAAAAACCCACTTGCCAGCTATGCAAATGGACGGAACAGAACAATATAAATATACATAGATAAAAAACAATTAAAGTTTTTTAAATTACTTGTCAAAATTCTTATAAACCTACCTATAAAATGGATAAAAAGTGGGTAAGAAGATTTAGATATAAGAGTAGATTTGTGTTAGGACGAGATTTCTCTACTATGCAATAAGGAGGAACTTTAATAACAAGAGGTATACTTTTTATTAAAAAAATTACTTATACTTAGTTTTAACTAATAAAATTGATAACTAAGTAAGACATACCCCACAGAAAAATGTTGTGGAATGTGAAAATAATATAGAATGTACAAAATGAATGTAATACATTATATGAACAATAACTAGGGATAGATAAAGAGATGACATAGTTAATAAAAACTATGTTTAATAGAAATGGAAAACAGAGTTATCATAATTTTAAGACAGAAATCAAAAAATAGGAGAAATAAAAAATCAACAAGATCTAATAATATATAAAAAATTTAGATCAAATAGAAATAATAGGAGAAAAGCCTTTAAAGTATTGGAAAAATAATCATGAGTAGTAAGCTAGACTAATAAACCAAGAATATATATAAAACAGCTTCAATAGAAGCTACAAATCAGGATCTAGAAGATTTTAGAATACAAATTAAAGAACTACTAGAATTAGGAGTATAAGAAGATCTCTTCAAAAACAAGATCAGCAGCATTTATGGTAAGGAAATCATAATGAAATAATTAGAGGAAAAGCTGAATGGTTTAGAAATTACAAACGACTAATGACAAATACTAGACATACGAATATAAATTACCAGATAAAATAGATTAATAATAGGAATTCAAGGAAAAATAATTTTTAGTCAAAATTCGATTTGTAAATAAGGATACGGCAGATAAAAAGGCATCCAGACGGTATAGAATGAAAACAACTTTTAACTGCCTGAAGGACATTTTGAATGGTTAGTCATGCCATTTGGGTTAAAAACAGCACTCTACTTTTCCAAAGAAAAATTGATAAAATATTGGAGATATAAAAGATTGTTTTAGTATAGTAGATGTATCTAGATTTAGTAAAATATTAAAAGAACACTAGGGGCATTTACAAAGCCAATTTTTTAGATTATTTGTTAATAATGGGATATAATTAGCAAAGAAAATAGTATGTAAAAATATAAATTTTTTAGGAATTACTTTAGGAGAAGGAACAAGTTAAACTACAACCTCATATAGCTCAAAAAAGCTATAGAATGCCAGATAAATAAATAATCTAAAAGATTTACAAAAATTCTTAGGGATTAATTAATTATGCAAGACCTTTTATTAAAGATTGGGGAAAATAGCAGGACCATTAACCTAAGACAGGAACTAAAGGACAAAGAAAAATTCAATATGAAGACATAAAATTAGTACAAAAGATAAAAGAAAAAATAAAAATATTCCCGATTTAATATGCACTAGAAACAAGAATATTTAATAATAGAAACAGATGAAAGTTTTGAAGGATTGGGGTGCAGATATTAAAATCACGACCAAATAATATAGTTCTAAACAGAGAAAAAATAGGTGCCATCCAAGTGGAAATTCAAGAAAAAGGCTAATAAAGCTAGTATAGTGTTGAAATTTTAGCTGTAATATATGGTCTAAAAGTTTTAGAATTTATGTTCTAATAAACCAGAATACTACTAAGAACAGATTGTGAAGCTATAGAACAATTCATCAAAAATTAATGATAAAACTAGTAGTAAGCAGAAGATGGCTAAATTTTTAGATACTATATCAATACTATCATTCATAATTTTTGGAATATCAAAGGAATGATAAATAATATTGTAGATCAATTAGTAGATTACTAATCAAAGTTTAAAAGTTACAGATGAGCCCTCTACTACCAGCAAAGGTACAAAGTCACCTTAACCTCAGGGTTTGACTGACTCTACCAAATAGACTGTCACGGATCAAAAACGAGCGTGAGTGGCACCCACATTTCTCTCCAGTGAACGAACCAACCAGTCAATCCAACATTCCAACCATTAATAAACAGAAATAATGCGAAGACTTAAACATCATTAAGAAAACCAATAAAATAATCTAAATGTATCCATTACTATCCCCAAACCTAGAAGTCATCACCACAAGACACAATATAATCTCAAATTACTAAATTAAGAGTATCAGGACGCTAAAATAAATAAACAGCTAGTCATGCCGGAACTTCAAGGCTCAAGACATGAAGAAGAAGATCCAGTCCAAGAACTAGAAGCATAGCCCCTCACCTGAGATCTGACGTGATGAAGACGGCAGAGTTGACGGTAAGTTGAAGACGATGGCACGTTTGCTGACACTCCACAATTAACAAGAAAGAACATACAAGTAGAGGGTAAGTACAAAACAATGTACTGAGTAGGTACATCGGCAACTCAAATAGAAAATAAATATGTCAGGTAATAACATAAAATCAAAACTAAGATTTTAAACAGGGGACACAACATTTACCCATAACCCTTTTTGCCATACACCAAGCACATCTATTAGACTAAAGCTCCACACCGATACTCATTTGGGAAACAGGTCTTTCGTATTGAGTATATTAACATATTACAAGATTCCTTCTTTTAATATCCTTGTGTCGGAACGATGACACCGATCCTCTACTATCCTGGTGTCGCGAACTTGACACCCGATCCTATACTATCCTGGTGTCGACACGTGACACACGATCCAATAATACGATCTGGTGTCAGGAACGTGACACTCGATCCACTACTACATCCTGGTGTCGGAACGTGACACCCGATTCCACCTACTACTATCCTGGTGTCGGACGTGACACCCGATCTACTAACATCATCTTTTAGTTCATCAAGACTTATTTTATACCAAGGCATCATCATTAAACCAACAGAGGTTTTTAAGGTTTGAGATGCAAACGGTCTCATCATGGAATTCATCACAACTATATAATCACATAATGAATGCACACAATAAGATATAGGAGATTTACACTACTACCCAATACATATCATTCACTATTAAGAGGTTACTAGGAAAGACAAAACCATAACCTACCTTCAACCGAAGAATTAGTGTCAAGCAAGATATTCCTCAACGTCTTTGCTTACTCTTCGTTTTCTCCCTCTACGATCGCATTCTCTCTTTCTCTCTGTTTCTTTCTATTTTCTTATTCAAAACCCTTACCTTTTCCTACTAATATATAATTAAGGATAAAAGATGGTAAAAGTAACCCACTAGTTAGTTTCAAGGTTGTCTCCTTTAATACCCAAGTAGGTGATTATTAACCTTAAACTACTAACTTTATAATTAAAAGCA
>JAKWJA010000813.1:0-42919 GCA_027704765.1 Solanum habrochaites
AGAACAGCAGCGAGCCCTCGCGACACCGCCCCCTCTACCGTTTACTGGTCCCGACTTGCTAGGGTCCAGAAAAAGAAAACTAGAGGGCAAACATGGCCAATCTATGCATCATATCCAAGCCGGGATAAAGAGAAGCGGAGTGCTGAGTCGGAAGCGCGTATGGAGAGAAGATGCAGCGGAAGATTGAGTGAGGTTCAACAGCGCCTAGATGCATTCGAGTTGAGAGTGGTAGCCAGCCCAGAACTCCGGAGATATGTTTGTGTCGAGCTCTTCAGGCTACAGTCGACAGTCTTAGGGCAGACATTGGACACGATCCTAGAGGAGAGAGTACCGCGCCTGTCGCGACCGTGTTGAGGGACACTGTATTGGCGGCACTGGTTTGCCACCTCAGAATTAACCACTTCCCCTCGAGAAGTGCCAAGAGGCGTAGGGGGTCGATCAGAAATGAGGCTGAGCAAGGGAAGAAGGAGCGCGAGAGATGGAGGGCCGCCGCAAGAGAGCCTCACTTGCTGAGGGCGGAGGGCAGGGCACACCAAATCAGAGCATCACAGATTAGCGGGCTGGGGCGTTCTCTAGGCTCCCGCACGTAGAGACAGCAGAGGCCCTTTTTTTACTGATGGCGCCGGTGGCGTTGAGGAACATCACTAGGGTGTTCCAGATGCTTTTTCTTTGAGGACACCAATGAGGGTTTTGTTTGTCCAGATTGCAGAGGAGTGGGTTCTGGGAAACCGAACCCCACAGTTGTTGATCACGGCGCTATGCGCCAAGGTTTGCTTCACCTACCCTTCTAATCTTTAGATTTTTTATGCAATGGGGGACAATGCATATTTTGGTTGGGGGTGGGGGGGTTAGGTAAATGGAAAGTGAGTGTTAGGGTGAAGGTGAGTAGCCCAAACTCACTATTCCTCTTTTGGGGTTTCGTGCCTGAGTTATTTTTCCCCAAAAGACGGATATTGTTTTGGTTGAACCGGAATGGTTATATCTTTTGTACATAGTTTAATTCTGAGCATGATGGCTAAAATGACTATCCTTGATAAACTGAAAAAATAACGCATGACTGAGGCATAGTAACTGACCATGTGTGGCCTCTACGTAAATAGAGTACACCCTTGCCAGTACCCATAAGTCTTTAACTTCAAACTAGTGTATAATAATCTAGTATAGTGGATGGACATGTTAAGTGGAGAGTGAGGAAATTTGAAAGTCCACTTGGTCTGAGCTTAGCACTTGCTTGGTGAAGGTCCTGCTAAAAGTTAAAGCGTAACAAACAATTAGGAAAGGATCAATAGGCCCTATTCAGAAAGCCCATTTCTTAACCCAAATAAAAGAAAAACAATGAACTTTTTCCTTCTTTGATCCAAATTAATCTGAGCTTAAATTAGACTTTCTTTTTAACCCTAACTGATCTTTTCGGGGAACAATGTATTGGCCTGGTCCCTCCTTGACATTGCACCTAGTTATGACAAAAGCATAAGTGGAGGGTGGCTAATACAGTAAACAACTTCCGTTTTGGCCCTGACCAACTTTGGGTATGTGTACCTTGACTTCATGGCAAAGCCATGAGTTGAGGTTGGGCTATTATGAAAGAATGGTCTGAAAGTGGGTTTAAAGAACAAAAACGAGAGGAGAGAAAGAACAAAAGTTAAACGTGATAAGAATTAGTTGAAAGAAAAGAAAGAAAAAGAAAATTCACTTAAAAATGAAATAAGAGAAAAATTTTGGCAAATGGAAAGAGTATGAGAAACTGGGGGCGAAGCTTAAGATGATTTAAAAAGGGAAGGTGTTAGCCGATATGTAAAGGAAGCCAAAAAAGGTCACAACGTTTATACTTTAAAATGTACCCCCTAACTAACCCTGAGCCATGTATCAAGCTTAAAAAAGTCCTATCGTGATCCGAAGGGTTGTTTATAGCGAGCTTAAGGCAGTGAAATAAGAGGGCAAGCTTATGGCCGGCAAGGAGGTATGAATGAGTTGGGAATTTGTTCTGAGAGCGACACGAGTGTGAGTGTGAAATGTAATCCGTATCTCAAACTTGAAATCATTGTGGAAAAATGAGGATTTTGTTTTTAAAGTGAGGACATTAGTTGCAATACAGAATGTTAGCACCTCGGTGTGAGAAAATTGAAGAGGATAGGTGTTATGTTAGATGCATGGGGATGGTCTGTTGTGTAGTTCGAATCCAGAAAAAATTTTCAAGCTAAGCCTAATAGTGATAGCATGCATAGATTTGATGAGCTGATCGGGATGATAGTCCAAATGATGCAAAGGAAAACATGAATACTATTGTACAAAGATTGTGTAGTGAGTCATCGTGCGTCGCTAGGACAAAAAACGAATTTTAAGTGAGGGGGGGTGTGGATATGCCGTGGTTTCACAGGTGGTATAATTAATGCTTTTTTCCTTAAGTTTAGTGCGTCCAAAAGCCTTTTTGTGAATTGCTAATTTTTATACAAGTTTCTCTTTGTTTTGCAGGAAAATCTGTCCAAATCCAAATGCGGAGATTTGAGAGAGGAAATGACAACAGAAGAGACCAACTACGGAGCTTATTACGGTCCGTCTTGCCCTGTGACGGTCCGTAGGTTGGCAGCGTTTAGGAGAAGATGCTGAAGGAAGATGGGGAAGTCTGACGTGTGGGATTACGGAGCTGTGTGACGGTGCCGTATGGGCCATGACGGTCCGTCTGCAGGTCGTCGGAAGGAAGACAGAGAAGTCGATCCCAGTACACAGATTCCAAGAAGTTGAACGTCTTTTTGAAACGAGACCCTCGACGGACCGTTGTGCCTTTTGTAAGTGGGGGGTGAAGGATGGTCCGTCACCTTGCCGTTTCGAGGGGAATGAAGAAAGCAGCAAAGAAAGTGCACAAAGTATGGGACGACGGAGTCCACGACGGTCCGTCATGCGCCACGACGGCCCGTCGCCTGTCCGTCAGCCCAGCCGCGTTTTTGGCCGATTTTCGTGTGAATTAGAACCCTTGTTTAATTAGGTTTTTATTTTTCATATAAATAGTTCGAAAAAACCTCGTTTTGATGTTAACTTTGCAAGATTTAGAAATCATATTATTAGATTGTGTGATTAGTGTGTGCTGCTTTGGAGATTCACAAGTAATTTTTGGTGATTAATCAAGAAAATTTTTCGGACTTTAGTCTTTCTCATTGGAAGGTCAGTACATTGACTTCTTACTAAATCTATTTGAATATTTTGTTTATGGCTTATGAGTAACTAAACTCCATAATAATAGGGTTGTGTGAACCATAGGCAAATACTGAGATAAAACCCTAGCTAACATAACAATCTAGAAAAGTGTCTTGATGATTAATAATTCTTTCGCTTAGAAGTCTTTTTAACGGATGATTCAACGTTTAGAACTCGCTCCTAATGCTACTGCCGACAAGAGTAGATAATAGGAAAAGATTATTAACATAGATTTATGGGTAACATATTAATAGGCTAGTATGATTGGTACGAGGTAGTAACTTAGTCAATATCGATACGTGCTTAATATTATGGGTAACGATAAGGGTTTAGGAAAGCAACACCACGTAGCCGTGACCAAGATGCGAGTGAGATTTTTCTAGATGCCGGGACCAAAGGATTAGAAATACATAACTTATCACTTGCATGCAAGATTACCTAGGAAAGAATGTTATAGTTAAGGAATATCAAGTTATGAACCTGTGGGGAACACGTAAAGCCCTAGTTACTTGGATAATGATTAAAAAAACCCAACTTTCAAAACTCGTTAAGTTTCTCTTTCAATTTAGTTTGTTCTTTTTTTTACTTTATTCGGAAATACAAACCCCCTTTTTACATTTTTATGTTTTTACTTCCTAAGGAAGTTATCAAACCGAAAATAGTATAACAAGCTGTAAAGTTTAAGTATAGACTATTTTCCTCGTGGGAACGATTCCAATCTCACTAGTTGGTTATTTATTGACGCGACGTTTACTTCTTATTTGAGAAGTAAGTTTTGAGCGTATCATTCCCTGGCGGGTCTGAATCGGAGGCATCAGATGTGTTATCACAGGTAATTCTTTTGGTTTGTGATTGCATAGCTTCTGTATATTTGATCTGGGAGTCAACCATTTTTTCATATGTATCTTCATCATTTGCTACTGGCGTCTTAATTTACATTGTGCAATTGCTTGACATGCATATTCGTGTTGTTACTCGGTGTGTGAGTTCTGTGCTAGTTGAAACAGGGTGATAGGTCTTGTCTTTGTAACTTTCGTGCGGGAGCATTACGCATGTAGACTTGGTTATTCTTAGAGATGGTTGATTTCGATGTTTAATTCTGGGTATGACTTTGCTTTCTCCAAATTTGCATCTAGATTGTAATGACCTAAAATGTAACGTTTGTTGTCCAAAGCCTGGGACAGATCGTTAGTATGGGGAGGGGGGAGGAGGGAACACACTCCACTCCAGTTCGTATCATCTCCTTTCTTAGTTCTAAGGAAAATGGTTAGTAAAGGGTGTTACGCTTTCTTGGCACACCTCAGGGATAATATGCCCAAGTACATTCGATAGTCGGTTTCGGTTCGTTCGTGAGTTTCTTGATGTGTTCCTGCAGGACCTTCCTGGTATGAAACTGGACAGGGATATTGACTTTGCATTGATCATGGAGCCGGGGGGGGTACTAGTCGCCCATTTCCATATCCCCTTATAGAATGGCTCCAGCCAGATTAAGGGAGTTAAAAAGCCCAACTTCAAGGAATTGTTAGGGAAAGGCTTTATAGGACCGATGGATTCCCTTGGGGTGCTAATGTTTGTTTGTGAAGAAGAAAGATGGGAGTCTTCGATGTGCATAAGATTTACCAGGCACCTAAAAAAGTAAAACTGTTAAGAACAGGATCCTCTTCCTCGCATTGATGGATTTGTTCGATCAGTTACAAGGGGCGTGGGTTTCTCTAAAGATGACTTGAGGTCTGGTTATCATCAATTGAAAATACGGAGCAGATGTGACAAAGGACTGCTTCGGACCAGGTAGGGCATGATGAATTCTGGTAATGTCTTTGGACTACGAATGCCCCTGCTCTTTCATGAGCTTATCGAACGGGATTCTTTTAAAAACCATATATGGATCTCTTTGTGTGATCGTATTATGATGATATACTGATATACTCCAAGAGTAAGAAGGAACATGAGGAGCATTTGAGAATCGTGTTTGAAGTATTACGGGAAGCAAAGGGCCTTATGAAATTCTCCAAGTGTGAGTTTTGGATAGATTACAGTGTCCTTCTTGGGCACGTGGTTTCTAAGAGGAGTGCAGTGATGGGGATCCTTCTAAGATTGAACAAAGTGAGAGAAATGGGTCATGTAAGCCCTATTAATGTGTCAGAATAAGGAGCTTGTTGAGTTTAGCAGTACTACCGTGACTTGTAAAGGGATGCTCTTCTATTGCTTCCCAACTGACGAACTTGACTAAGCAGAACTGTTCAATTTGTATGGTCGATGAATGTGAGGAAGCTTTCAGCAACTCAAGACCTTGCTGACTACTGCACAGATCCGTACCTGCAGTAGAGGGTAAGGTAAAAAATTCATTGTTTATGTGATGCATCCATTTTGGTTGGGGTGCAGTGTAATGCAAGGAGACGAAATGTAATTGCTTATGCTCGAGGGGCAATTAAAGTTGCATGAAGTAAATATCCGACCATGATCTAGCATTGGCTATAGTTCGTGTTTGCATATAAAGCAATGGAGACACTATCTCTATGGGGTTAAGTGTGATGGAAGTCTATACGGATCATCGTAGCATACAGTATTTTTACTCAGAAAGATTTGAATGTGGAGACAGCGGAGGTGGATGGAATCTGAAGGATTATTGATGTTTACCATCTTGTTCACCCAGGAAAGGCTAATGTTGTTCAGACGCCTTATGTAGAAAACCGGGAGCATGGGTGTTTAGCCACTACAAGTTTCTAGACGGCCCATTGGCTAGAGAGGTTCAGACTTGGCTCTAATGACTTTTATGAGGTAGAAGTAAAAGAGAAGGGAGGATGTTGGGCAGTGTGGGGCGATCTTCTTTCTGACCAGATCACCGGGAAAAAACCAGTTTGATGCTGAGAAAAATAAGCCGAATTCGGGATATTGGTTGCACGGAGAGGGCTAAAGAAAGCCACAAGAATCGATTGAGGAAGTGGTTTTGGAGAATTAAGGGATGGGTATGTGTGCAAGGTGATGATGTGATCCACACAATTCTTACAGAGGATCATAGTTCCGGATTATTCTATAACATCCTGGTGCAACCAAGATGTATCGTGGACCTAAAGCAACACTTTCGGTGGATAGAATGAACGAGACATGCTGATTTTGTTGCCAAATCGCCCCGAACTGTCATCAGCAAGTTAATAAAAGTATGAACACCAGAGGCCGGAGGAAACAGCTTCAGCGGAATATCCATTTCCTGAATGGGAGAGTGGGAGAGAATTGCAATGGACTTCGTGTTGGTCTTCCAAAGACATTGAGGCAAGTTGATTCTTTTGTGGTAATTGTGGCAGATTAACTAAGTCTGCTCACTTCATTTCCGGTTCAGGTGACTTACACCGCAGAGAAGTTAGCCAAACTTTATATCTCAGAGAATGTTCGATTGCATGGAGGTCCACTTCCATCCCATATCGATAAGGGGTACGCAGTTCCACGTGACTTCTAAGTTTTGGGAAGAACATTGCGATGTCGGAATTACCATTCTTCCCTCCTTTTTTGGTACTAGGTTGGACCTTAGTACGAATTCACACTCAGATTCCGATGGACAGTCTGAGTGCGAACGGTTCGGTATTGGAAGATAGGCTTCGTGCAGGTGTGATAAGAATTTGGTGGTCATTGGGATAACTTCGTACCCTTAGTATGAGTTTTCTCATACAATTAATAACTATCAACTCAAGTATTGATTGCCACGTTCGAGCATTGTTATGGGAGGAGATTGTAGGTCTCCCATGTGTTTGATGCATTCGAGGTTAAGGACCTTGGAGGGATACGACCTTTGAGGGAATCATAGAGAAGTGAAGTTATTCAAGAAGGCTTTGAGCGGCTCAAAGTAGGCAACAAGGAGTATGCAACGAAGGTTATGGACTTGGGTTCATGGAGGGTGAACAAGTTCTGCTGAAGGTTTCACCAATGAAGGGTGTGATGCGGTTTGGTAAAGAGGGTAAGCTAAGCCGAGGATATTGACAATTTGAAAGTTAGTACTAACGAGAGGGAGGTTGGCATGAATTAGCCTTGCCTCCATGAAAAACTCTCCGGAGTGCACCCCGGTTATTTCATGTGTGTTAGTGAAAAAGATACAATGGGATGGAACACTACATCATCCGTTGGGATTCAAGGTCCTGCTCTTGATGAAAATTGACTTATGAGGAGGAATACTATTTGCCATTCTAGATAGGAGAAATTCGCAAGTTGATCAAAGAGATTGCATTCCATTCCAAAGTTAATGGAAGAATCGACCGTGAAGAGGTCCCTTGGGATAAGGAGGCTGATATGCCCAAGAAAGATACCCACACCGTTTACAGATCAGGGTACTCCCTTATGCCCTTGTTTTTCTTCTTAATGATCGTTCGAGGACGACAACGATGGTAAATTGGTAGTTATCTATTTAACGAACCTGTTTAGGCGTTTGAGCAGCAGACTTTTATTTCTGGAAAACATGGCGTAGTTCGACGGATCCCACGACGGACCGTCTGGGCAGGAGGAACGTTCGAGGGGGTCTGTACCACAAAACACTTAGAATTTAGGAAATTTGGGTACTGAGATCAGACTTCTCAAACGTCACGAGTCCTTATCTCGGTGCATGTGCCTTTTGGGTATCTCTGGGGGGTTTGGCAGGATCGGACAGTCTCATGGCATGACGGCACGTCACAGACCTTTACTGAAATCGGTCCTGAGCTTGTGACGCGCAGAGGACGGGACCGTAGCAGGCACGACGGGCCGTCACAGGCTGCGTGAACCCTAACTGGTGGTTTTGTTAAATATTTTAAGGGGCGTTTTGGACTATTCCTGCTTATAATATAAATTTAGTGGTTTAATATTAATAATTCAATTAATTGGGTTGGGTTAAAGGAAGGGGACACTCTTAAATAAAAAAGTGGGTTATTGTTATACATCTTTTATACTTAATTATATACTGAATTAGGGGTAAAAGAAAGAGGGGTTTTGGAAATAAGAAAAATAGAAAGAACAAAGAGATGGAGAACGATCGGAGAAGAGGGAAACGAAGAGGATTAGCAAAAGGATTTTCGAGGATTTGCTTGATTGATCACGAACTCTTCGGTGGAGGTAGGTTATGGTTTATGCTTTCGTAGTAAACTCTAATAGCGAAGTATGTATTGGGGGTAGTATTGTTGTTAAAAACCCTTCATATGCTTATTGTATACTTGTAGAATGTGATTACATGATGTGAGAAAATAAGCATGATGAAGCTATTGAATCTAATTCTGAAAAAACCCTAATCTGCCTGTTACTGAGAGTGATGAGGTATTGGTATAAACGAAGGCTGATGACACTAAAGTGATGAGAGTAGTGGAACGGGTGTCACGAACCGACACGTAAGAATTAGGGGATGGTGTCACGAAATCGACACGTAGAATTAGGGAAAGGGTGTCACGAATCGACACGTCGAATTAAAGGGATCGGTGTCACGAACCGACACAGTAGAATTAGGGGAGCGAGTGTCACGTTGCCGACAACAGTTATAGTATATGGAGAGGAGTGGTCACGTACCGACACGAGGAGAAATAAAACATCATGAATCTTGAAAGACGTTCATAGCTCAATTAATGAACCTAATTCCCAAAAGTGTATGGCATTGAGGCTTGAGTCCTCATGGGTGAAACTTGGCGGTCTTATTAATGATTATAAGAACTTGTTGTTGCTACAGTTGAGTATTGTAGGTGATTTAGGAAGTATTTGATATATACTGTTTTCCTATTTTGAGTTGGCCGCTAGATTACCGACTCAGTACTCGTTTTGTCACTGACCCCACTTGTAATTGTTTTTCTTGTTATTTGTGGAGTGCAGCAAACGCAACTCTTCATAATCTTCAAAAACTCAACCGCAACTCTAAGCCAGTCTTCATCAGTCGGATCTCAGGGTTGAGCGAACGCTTAGAGCTTGGCTGGATCCTTTTTTTCATTCATGTCTTGATGCATTGAAGTTCCGGCAGGGACTAGTTGTTTAGTATTTTAGGATTCTTAGATACTCTTAGATTAGTAATTGAGGGATAGATGTTCTTTGTGGTGATGATACTTCCAGGTTTTGGGAATATCAAATAGTATGATTTTTATAAGTTATTTAAGATTTGCATTAATGAGTTTTAATTCTTCCGCATTATATTTTGTTATTCTATGGTTGAAAAAACGTTTGTTGAAATTGGATGGGTTGGTCTGCTCACATAGTAGGAAAAGGTGGGTTGCCCAGTCGCGGCCCGTTTTGGGTCGTGAAACACTTTAATACCATTAAAATTGATTTCTATCTTAAGATTTCAGATTTTTTTTTCTCTTACCATGGTCACCATTATTTGTCTTTCATTTGAAGAAAAAACTAATGATTCAAGTCATACAATTTGGTCAGGATCTATCGCTGTAATTCAAGCATCTCTCAATACATAAAGGTTATTTTTGAAATCATCATTTATTTATGAGATTTCATGGAGATTTTGTTTTCAAAATAAAAAATTATGATTGAATTTTGGATGGTTATGTATACGGAAACTTTCTGTCATTTTTTCAATTTTTGTATGAGGTTGTTAACATACTCATCAATATTTATGCATTAGAAAAAAATTTTAGTATTTGAAAATCTATTTTATTTGATTTATTGTCATATTGAGATTTAGTACATTATAATTTGTCGTAATCCACATAAGCATTCATAAATAAATAATTGTTGATTTTTTTTGTATATTCATATTTAATGATTTCAAATTTGCTATATAGGATTATTACTCACAATAACACCACAGATTCAGATTTGAATTTGTTGAAAAAAAAATTGGAGAGGAAAAAGGAGAAGAAGAAAAGAGAGTCAATGAAGACAGATTGACGAAAAGTGTGTTCATATCAGAATAATATTATATTAATTTTGTTTGTCAAGTATTTTCTTTACTCAGATGTGTATTTTATTAAGAAATATTGCCGTTCTTTTTATTTGTAGTCAGTCAAAGACGGTATATCATATTACTTTGTATTATAAGCATAGATATATCCTATTTTTAACAGTCAAGTTGTATTTTTTTTAAGAATATTGTATTTATAATTATAGTTCATTTTCATCAGTATGCTATCTCATATGAAATTGTCTTTCTTAACAGCTATGTATCCCGTTTTTCAACAGTTAATTTGTATTTTTTTAGAATATGATCCTGATGATATTTTTTTTACTATGTATGCTATCTGTTTTTCCGAATAATTGTATTTATTTCTTTCATAGTCCAATTTTATATTATTTTTTTAGAATATTATCTCTTTTATCAACAGATTTATTATTTCCCAATAGTTGTTATTGTCCCACAAAATTTATACCATGTTCATAAAATTTCATATTCCCACTAACTAATATTGAGAATAGTGGGTGGTGTGTGTATATATATATGTTATATATACACACACCACCCAAAGGAAGTTGATCTATAGAATGAAAAAGGATTTTTTTTTTGAAATTTAAATGATGAGAAGTTTAAGTGAGATGTTCCTTCTTTCTAAAAAAATATTATCTCCACTTGGTCATCACGATTTTTGGATTCATATATTAATATACACAATATTCTAAATAAAAACTAGAATAAATCGAAATACACAATAAATACGAAATATAAGATTTTCGAAGAAACAAATTAAATAAACATGAAAAAATTATGAATAACAATATGGTCTTTTAATAACTATAGATTCATTGGCATTACCTATTGCAATGAATACAAACTAATAAAAAAAGGTTAAGATTATGGAGAGAAAAAAAAAAAGGAACAAGTCTGAGTTTTATTTGATAAATGTAATGATGAGAAAATAAGTGATAGTTACCTTTTTTAAATATTACTTTTTCCCCTTTTTTGATGTTCTCTCTTTTGGTATTAACTAAATAATTATATTCTTTAAATAAAAAAAATAATAAAAAAAACATAAAAAAAGAGACATAACAAATTACATTTTGACATTTTTAAAAATATTGAAAAGTGTTGCTAATGAGCCCTCGTAAATATTAAAATATTGACATTTGAAAATTTTTCCCTTTAAATATGATGAATATTATAGAATTTGGATTTTGGAGACATGATTGGCAGTTCATATAAGTAATCTATATATGAAGTCAAAAATTAGATGTATTTGTTCTAGATACACTATTCCAAGCGGATTCAACTTCTTTCTCTCCCTTCTTTACGCCACCGCCTCCTTCCAATTATTTGATTTTATAATGTATTAGTATTCTAGATACGTGCCCTCAGTATTGTTTGCATGTATTTGGAATACATAGACTATGACTCGCTCGCCTGCTCATACCTCGCCTGCCTCTCTCCTACTCGCTCAGTTCTCAGAGTCTCTCCTTATTTCAGTGTATCTCATGGTAAAATACACGTATCTAGGTGTATTTGACTTTAAAATCTAGTGTGAAACTAAATATTAATAAGACAATAAGTAGAATTTCTACACTTAGGAAGGAAAAAAAAATAGTTAAAATATGGATAGAAATGTTGTGTAATTAAGTAGCTTTGTTCATATAAACACATTTTATCAATTAGCTCGATATATAATATTTATACTATATTATATTTGGGGGAGGGAAAATATTACACTAATGGTCTATTCTGTAAAAGTATAAATAGAATATCGGAATAATGTGCTATCCAAAAACATGGCTATATTATATCCACGGAGTTCTCTAATTTGATAGAGTTCTTCCCATGGTCACCACACTTCATTCTCATGACAATGAATTTCATTTATATTTATATATTCATTGTATATTAGTATATGTCATATGTATATCAATGTATAAAGTTGACATATGCGTGATATATTATTGACATACACACAAAACATGAGGCACATAGCATAAAGTAATATATAGACTAGTATGTCATCGAATGTATTTGTATCTTGTGTTTATATGTAAAATAATTAGGCATGTTTGTGTAAAGGATATTGTTTTTCATGAAAATTGATTTCCTAGAAAAAGTTTTCTCGAAAAACAAGAAAAAAATTTAACTGATTTTTTAGTGTTTGGTAAGTACGCCAGAAAATATTACTTCAAGAATATTTATATATTTTCTAACAGAACATTGTGAAGACGATATAGGATGGAGAGTGGGTGTTCGAGGGTGATGGTTGAGGGCTTTGATGGTCGAGAAGGAGACAATAAACTTTTCATCGATCATTATATAAAATAAAAATTTTCCCTAATATATAACTATGAATTTAACAATAAGATACAATAAAATTTGATGGTGTATATTGTAGAACATTATACAGTATTATAATCAGATCACACCATATAGTTAAGAAGCATAAATTATCGACTTGTGTTAGCTATCTAGTTATCTTTTATTGCAATTATAATGTGTATTATTAAAGAATATACCAAACTGAAACCTTAAGTTAATTGATAATTCAATTGTACCTACCGCAATTACAAAAAAAGAATTAAAACAAAATAATGTATATTGTGTATACCTCTTGAGATATATATCTTGAAGCCCACCGGCACGTGTACAACATACGGTTGGTGAACTAAATTTGAAAATTAAAAAAATCATTTAGAATTTATGGATTCGATTGAGATTTGAATTTAATAACATAATAATTCTCAATTAACTTTACTGATTACTGAGCTTCATAATTTTTAATATTATAACTTACAATGACATAATACGTAAATATACCTTTTAATTTGGTCTCATTTTATATTTATATTTTTCAATTTTTGGTGTATACAAGAAGACACTTAAACTTATATAAAGTTGAATGAGTAGAGACTCATAAGTCCTGTGTAACATAATACCGTAGGACATCACGTTGGACGGTTCTACAATCTACAATCAAAGAAGAATTTATGATATTTGATTATTCGGCGAGAAAGTACATTGAGAGAGTTTCTACAATCTACATGAAGCTGCATTTCTTTGGTTTTTTTTTCTCATTTGATGTTTGATATTTGCATTGAAATTTAATTCGTTTAAATTCATGTTGCATTAGAGCTTATTTAGAGAGTCGTTTGGTAGAATAGAGAGAATATATAAAAAAATAATGTTAAATATATGTATTAGTTTTATATTTGCATTAAATAATGTTTGTATTGTTTAATACTTGCCATTAAAATGTTTGGATTAGGTGTGCATGCATTAGTTTTGACATAAATTTCTAATTCATGTTTTGAATTGGATTTATAAAAATTTAACATGCATGCTAAAAAATTATGGTTTTACAAAATATCCTTCAAATTATGGTTGATGCTTGGTGAAAAAGATGTAAAAGTGCTTTGAGGGATTTATGTCGTATTTATGCCACTTAATACCTTTGCATATTACTAATACCTAGAATTTCATGTTAGACTGCACTCCAACAATACACATTAGAGTGAAAAAAAGTACTACTAATCCACAAGTTATACATAACATGAAAAAAAGATACTACTAATACATAGAACTAATGCAAATATTATTTTTATTAACAAACTCTACCAAACGACCCCTTTATACTCAAGATTTTTCATATTTTGCTTAGTCTTGACGTTGCAGAGTTTACTACGAAACGTCCTAAGAGGCTCGTTGGATGAACTTAAAAAATAAGAATTTGTTAAAAGTAAAACTTTTTTAAAGTGTTGAAAGTTATTTTAAAAATATGTAGTTACATGCTTGGATAAAAGTTTGTAGTTGAAAAAATGGATAATACATAAATATGCACTTTAACTTGACTTCAAATCACATTTATGTTCTTCAACTTTTGGTGTACACAAGTAGATTAAACTTGTATAAAGTTGAACAAGTAGACACACATGTCCTACATGACATTTTTTGTCTTACGTGTGTTTTGCCACGTAGGACTCATTTGTCTACTTGTTCAAGTTTATATAAGTTTATGTACCTACTAGTGTATAACCAAAGTTGAACGGTATAAATGTGAAATGAGATCAAGTTAAGGAGCATATTTATGTATTGTGCCTTGAAAAAAAAGTTGGTGATAGCATTGACAAATATGTATTGTTAAACACTTTTTTAAATCAAAATGTCTGAAATACCCTTAAAACAGTAAAGAAACAAAAAAAAAAATGATTAGTCTAAGGTTTTTATTTCTAAGAAAAATAAACAAAAAATTACTTTATATTTTAATTCAATTTCGTAACTTAATATTAGTTAATTTTAAAGTGATTGCAATTATTTTTAATGTCAAAAATATAAAAAATTTGGATAGATCCACATGAAAGCATTGGAGAATTGTAAAAGAATTCAGGAAAAAGTACATACTTTAGTCAAAGTAGAATGACTAATAATTTTTTTGAAAAAAAAAATATGGGTCACCCCCCTTTTTTTATATATAACACTAGACAGTGTAAGGGCTTTTATTTAATATAATTAAGAGACAATGTTAACAGAAATATGTACCAGTAAGGGGAGGCTAGACCTTACCTTACCAAGTATGGGTCACCCTTCTTTTAACTTTTGAGTTATTTTAAGTCACTTTAAATTTAATTTAAGTTGCTCTTATAATTGCCGAACATTCTCACAAATCCAAACTGGCTTTTTAGTCAGTTTAATCAACTTAAAAGCTCATTTAAACAGACACTAAGATATGTATCCGTAATTTCATTACGATTCAATTATATCATTTTAACACATAAAAAAAGATAAGTCAAATAGTTAAATATAAGAATCGAATTGAACCATAGGAGAAAAAGTAGTTTAGCCTTATCATAAGAACCTTAAGAAGTGATGAATGAGACGATCTATTAATTAATCTCCAAAAAATTTTAAAAGAGGATACCATTATATAATTTGCTGGTTCTAATTAAGTCTTATTGGATTCCATTATGGATTGCAACTTACTACTTTTTGTAAGACCTTTTCTTAATTAGGGAATAACTACTACTTTAGAAAATGGTTTAGTGACAATTATCACACTCTTTTTGTAATGTCACTAAAGCTTATGTCGATGCTAGATTTATCATTCTTTATCAATGTGTATACTTATTATCAATAAAAGTTATTTTTATTGTGGCGTAATTAGCTAAAAAGGGATACTTGTCACTTTCCTTTAAACTATTCTTCTAAATTGAGCCAAAAAAAAAAAATTAAAAAATTACTTTGGTATACATGTGATTTTGTCATGTATGAAAAAATATTTTCTGAAAAAAATGCAATAAATAAATAAATGTTTAGTAAGGTTAGCATGAATATATTGTAGATAAGGTGGCAGACATAATGCATGAAGAAATTCATAGGAAGTGATGAAAAGAAAGATACTTATACAACAAAAGTCAAAATGAAAGAAAGAAAGAAACTATTTCAAAGCATTAGTGGATTCTCTTCTAGTCATGACTATAGTCTATAAATTTACTGTTCTATAATTTGGAAGCTAGCAAAGTTCATTTTCAACATTGTGTTCTATTTATATAGAAGAAACAATGTCTCAATTGCATCACTAAGTAGATGTTCTATTTTGTCTGAACAATCCTGTAACAAAAACGCACGATATACAGTTTTGGGTTCAAAAACCATAATTATCTTGAATCACCATATTCAACCATATACATAAATTCCACTAGTTTAGGAGTTGATTGCTTGGATTTACTCTAATTTGCAATATTACGTATTTTTTCAAATTTTGGGATCTCCACATACGTCAAGATACATGCATTTCGGTTACATTCGATCAAATTTAGGTGTAATTTGTTGTAGATAAATTGTGTCTAAGTAGATTTATATGTATCTGACATACATAGCAAATCTTGCTTGTCTTTTTCTTATCTCGCTCGCTTCTCTCTCATGTATCTAGTATCACTCCAGATACATACAAATACATGTATCTAGTATGATTCACATCATGTATATACGATGTACATATGAATCTTGCTCGCCTCCCTCTCCAGTCTCTTTGTCTCTCTTCCTATTTTTATATATCTGGTAGCAAAAATACATTAAAAACTCTGAATTAATTATACGATGCATAGCATTTCTAAGCTTCTAAACGATGCAATTAATTATACACCATAATTCTAAGCTTCTACACGGTGCAAATCCATAGTGTGGCTACACTAAAATTATGTTGTTTAATTTTATCCCACGTACATTTCACTTGTTTCTACTAATTTGAATATTTTAAGCCACCCCATTATTGCTTCAACTATGTCTCATGTCGTATTATATGTATATCAAAAATGTTTCCATTGGAAGCATTCATGAAAATAACACAAGTGTATCAAACAAATACATCTTTTATTATTTAATAATTTTTACAAACTATAAATCAATCAAATAAATACATAAAAAAATATATCGATCACCGAACCAGAAATCAAAAACAAACAAAGCTATTTGACTAGAGGATTTTAAAGGTCTTTGTAAAAGCAAACTAGTCAGATGTTCATGCAATAAATAATAATAATCCATCTAAAAGTAAATGCTTTAATTTGTTAGGCAGTGCCAAACGTGCACTTTGAATAGGGTTAGACTTTTTTTTCTTTTTTTTCAAATGAAATTTTCCAAAGATGAGTCAATTATTCACTCTTTTTTTTCCTTTAAGACCTAACATACTCTAAAATCAATTTCTAAAAAAGGTAAAAAAAGCAACTAATTGGCAATCAATAATGGAATCCCAGGAATTACATTTAGAGGAATAGGCACAATAAAACGAATATAATCCTCTATTATCTTATGAGATTAGATTATATCAAATATAATTTGTCAATTCTAGGTGAAAGATAAGACTTAACTATTATTTGTAAGGTTTATACTGACTTTAATTACCATACATGTGAATATTTTAAAAAAAACGAGAGAGAAACAAGAGAATATTAAGGTGAAAAATTCCTTTGTGTACAAGATGTTTAATTTCTGATTATAAGCACCTAATCTGATCCTTTCTATTTTCTAAGAAGGTTTACACTATATTATAATAAATAAATCGGGCTTCTCATTATTTTTCTTCTCTCCCTCTTCTTTAAGTTCTTATTTGAACTGAGGACACATGACATAAGTTAAATTTAATGTCTACGAATTAATTGATCAAAGTAACAATTTCTTAATCATAATTTAAATTATTGTAATCTCACGATCTAGCAACATATTATCATGTTCATAAATATAATAATAATAATAAAGATAAATAATCGAATTTGTTGTTAAGATTGTGAAATTACTTATTTTAGTAGTTTTGTTAAAAATTAACAAAAGTTCCACATTGATGGTTAATAAGATGAGTCGACTCTTTATAAGGCTTGGGACAACCCTCCTTTTTTCGAAACTAAATTTGCCGTGTAGAGAGCCAACAGAAAGTGTTAAAAGGAGAATACAACAAATCCCACGAACTTATAGATACTCGGAAGACGAAAAAAAAAAAGTGGGAAAATAAAAGATGCTAAACAAATTTAGGCTCTATTCTATTGGTTTAAAATGTTTTTTTAAGATTTTTTTCTTCTATATTCCACATATTGTACAAAATAGTAGAAGAAGGAAAAGTAAAATGGCAAACTCATCCTATTTCGTAATACTTTCAAGATATCTGAATTTTAACTATTTATTTAAAATTTGGATATTATTAAATTGATTCTAATAAGATGAAATGTGATAAATAAAAAATAAATATATAGAAACCCAAATTTCATGCCGGCCAATTAATATATTAGTATTTTAGTGTTGTTGATACCTTAAGATTGGTATTCTGGAATATTCATAGAAAGATGTGGTCATAGCCTCTCCTTTAATTTCCAACTGCTAAATTGTCTGAAGTTGAAAGCTATGCTAGATAAATACTTCCTCTATTTCCACTAAGTTTTTTTTGGTGGAAATCATTTACGAATTAAAACAACAAGTGATATTCACAAAATGAAAATATATTTACTTTTTTAAAAAAAAAATTGTCCTTTCTAATGATTAAATTTTAACGTAATTACAAAACTCCTTAAGGAGTATCTTTTTTATGCCCATGATAAAAACCTGTACATATAATTTTTAAGCAAACACGAAACTTATGTCCTTTGTATTTGGGTTACTCCTAATCAGTCTTATCCGTTTTTCATTTCTCTTTATGGTGGATTTATTGATACAATGTATACAAGGGAAGGTGTCTTTGATGTATGCTGTTTGTAAATGATATAGTTGTACGATAAGCTATACTAGATAGGGTCAAGTATTGGTTAGTTAAGAATTCACACATTTTGAAGGTAAAAGCATCGGGTGTGAAGATATTGAGATAGATGTGTGGGCATATTGTTAGCAGAGATAAGATTAGGAATGATCTGGGACAAAGTGAGAGTTGCTTGTATAGGAGACAAAATGAGGGAAGTGAGACTGAGATGGTTCAGACATGTGAACAGGAGATGCACGTATCACATCAGTAAGGAGGCCATGTGAAGATTTCAGTCAGAAATAGGTCAAAAAAGTATTAGAGGGTGATTACATTTTGTCATTTTATTGAAGGTCTAGGTTTCGGGAAGAATATGTAGTAAATTTATAGTCTAGGTTTTTTATCAATATTATTTTTATTTTTCTCCTACTATTTAATTCTTCGAATTTTTCAGCTTTTTAAACTTGATTATCATTTTTTTTTACTTTTCATCAGTTTTCGGTACCCACATTGAAATTCGACTATTTCAAATTTGTGCCGCGTAGATTTCATTAGAGAGAAAGCACTCCCTATCAAATTATTATTATTATTATTGATAACATGTATAAGGCAGAAAACATCACTTATTATGAATTGGAGAAAGTAGTACTCATATATCATCAAATATTTAATTAAATCACTACTTAATAATTGATTTCAAAGTATTCACATTGAAAAGTATGTGATATAATATATTCCCAAACCTAGTCTACCTTAGAATTGAGTTAGGTAGAATTCCATTATCATTCATGATTCAACCTAAGGTTTCAATTAGTACATCACATTATTAATTAATGTATACAAAGATTGAAATCAAAATTATATATTCCTAGCTACCTAACCTAATTACTATTGTTTTGTACGTGACCAAAAGAGGGATGCCCCTATTAATATCTTATTAATGACTATATTCATGAACCTTTTTCTCTCGCAAAAACTTGTAATATTGGTATGATTTGATGGTAATGTGTCCCACACCTACAAAATATTTTAAAGTATTAAAGAGAAAGTTGTAATGGAATTTAAAGCGTTAGGACATTATTTTATTGTATTCCAAAAAATGAGTCTATGAAATTAAAGTTTTTAGTTAAAAGAATATTTACACTTGACACTTAAAGAAAGGATAAAAATTTATGAGTGAAAACGACTATTTTACTTGAAACTCTTATAAGAAATTTTTTAATATTTCATCAGTAAAATTCCATGTAGCAACCTTGACCAGAGAAATCTCACCTTTAAGTTCTATTATTATCATTATTTCCTATTAGTTTTATAAATTTTTAAAATTTCTTATTTTCATGCATCAGATTAATATATCAGCGCATCAAATTAATGTATCTCGTGCATCAGATTAATGTATCATGTATAAAATGTACATCAGATTTGTGTATCATGTATAAAATGTATGTATCTTACTTAACGATTAATGTCTCGCGCATCAGATTAATATATCAACACTTATATTATTGTACCACTTTGAGGAATTTCTTTAATTATAAACTTGTAGGAAACAAATGATAATTTTACCAAAAAGATATGTGATTTATGTCATTTGCCCTTCTTTTTTTTCATAGTGATTAGTGGTTATACATTATTTGGCATTTAATAATTGATTGTTATAGAAAAAAAACATCCAAAGTTCAACTCTTTTTTTTGTTAGTAAAAATATATTTAAATTTGAAATATCAAAAGATAGATATTCAAATTGTTATAATAAGTACAACACTTGTGTTGAGAGCCTGTAATATATTCCTAGTAGGTGGTTGTAGATGTAAGTTTTATTACCAAACGAGATGATATATTAGTATTATATAAATATTCATAGGTTATTTTAAATTTAAAAATATGTTTTCTCTTTCGTACTATAGTCTATATATATCCTAAAAATAAGATTAAAAATCAGGTTAGTGATCGACACATTTAAATTCACCTTGAGTTTAGATTTGAAGTACTATTCTTTTTTTCAAAACTCTTTTCATGAAAATTCTGAATTCATTACTAGTTATATAAGGAAATAAATATTAAAAACACCTTCAAACTTAATGTGAATTATTAGTTCCATCCTTAAACTATTGACATATTAGTAGTCTTTAAAACACTCATCTATTTAACTAATTTTACTTACATACACCTCTGATCTTATCACAAAAATACAATTGCCTAATCTTCCTCAAAGTCTAATGTGTTTTTCAACACTTTTCGACTCTTTATTAAGGATCTCACGCTCTATTTGTTATGTCACGTAGCAGATTGAGAGTGTATTTAAGTTGGTACAATTCTTTTTCCTTTGAAAGGGAAGTGTTATCTGTTTTAGACAGGCACGTGACAGGCACGATCAAGTGGGTCCCGCCTTTAGAAATGAGTAATGTCGAATGTCTGTCTAAGATAATTCAAGTTCAAAACCATATTTTCTTCCCCTTTTAGACTTTTGATAATCCACACAAGTCTTAGTCACAATTAATGTTGACAATGAAGTATGTATTATGAACTCTGATGTTAACAACTCCCAAATGGTTACTCAATCATATACTAATTTTTTGTTTTTATTATATATGTCACAGATTTAGTAAGATATAAGCGCGTCGAAGATTTAGAGTATGATGTAGAAGTTAAAAAATTGATTTGATGATTATGATTTTTAAATTTTAGAAAACACACCTTAGTGAATGTTTGAGAATTGTTTTGTACATATTAAGTTATTAAGTTAAAAGAGAATGGTGCCAGAATTTAACTTATTCGAAATCTAACAAAAAATTTTTTTTGAAGTGATGATAAATCGAACAACAAAGAAAGTATTTAGGTGCAGGTTAACCGTTTGTATATTGTCTTTTTTGAACCTAGATTTACCTGGCTTCATAATGTTCGTTCATTGTAGAGCGTGTTTTACTTCTACAGGTCGTCAATAATCTGCTCCAGGATCATTTGAGGATGGGAGAAGGGGAGTACAGGGGAGGGCGAGGGGCGAAAGTTGTGCAGAGCTCGTGAACGGGATGAGAAAGGTGGTAAAAAATATTAAAAGTGTTCAAGGAATATAGAATGGTAGGAAATGGTATTGGGGGTTTACATTTTCAACGCCATTGGATGAAGGGAATGGTCTAGTGCCAGTTAACCGCTTGATGGGGAGGTATGCTCATGAAGATGTAAGGAAGTAGTTGAGGAATAAGAAAGGGGTGGGGCGAGAGAAGCTAACTGGTAGACGGTCGAAGAGTTAGCTCAATACGAGCTGGTTGCGGGGGCCGGTCTGTGGGAATGAGAATAGCGTAATAAACGTGTACAAGATGGCGTTTAGCAGGGGTAGATGAGGACTGGTCGAAAACAAAGGTTTCGCCGCTTGTTGAAACGGTCGGCGCTTAGGGTGAGATGACGTGTACGCGTGAGATATTCGGGACATTGCTACGGAGAGTTCGTTGAAACCCTTAGGAACGAGTATGGGTAAGCAGAAGATAAATAGATGTACAGCGTGCGCTTGGGCGTGAGCCTTAAGAGATAGATCGTTTTCGGATATTATGAATTCGTAGTGGGGAGGCCTGGGGGGGAGACGAGGGCCGTTTCGCGTAATAACCATACCCGAGATGGTGAGGGTGTTATGACAAAGGGAACATGGGTCTGGTGGCACTTGTAAAGTTGATGGGGTGAGAGTGTAGGTACGAATGGGGGTCGTACACTGGAGTAGTATTACAAAGATTGGATAAATGATCTGGACCGCTTATGTGGCCGCGTCCGAGCGCGGTTGGGATGGTCGCTGGAGAGGGGGGGGTAGTGTATTAAAGACGATGTTTGAGCTAGGAATCGGTGTGGGAGGTAAGAGTACTGGGGGGTGTAGAGGGGGAACAATAAAACAAGGACAGATGGGGGGGGACCTTTTTTTGACTTGATCAGTGTAACATGTAGAATACATACTAGATAGTAGACTGAGCATGAACCATCGTAGGGGTGTGAAGGAATAGGGTAGATTAGGGCATGGTGATAGTTAGCAAGTAGGGGAAGGGATCTGATAGGGGTGGACAGAAAAGGTGTTTCAAGAGATGTAAAAGTTGTAAAGGATATGTGAGTAGTGTTCGGGGGGACCCAAAGAATAAATAGTGGATGGCGGGCGGTCTGTATTGTGTATGATTGTAATGGCTGGGCTCGTCTCCGTATGTTAGATTCTAGTGATTAAAGCGGCTGTGGGGTGAGGAAAGGATAAAGGGGGACGTAGAAGGCCGATGAAGCGGGCGCGGCGTGAATTGGGAGCGGAAGGGGAGTGGATATGAAGTTAGGGTTCATTCGAAAATAGGTAAAGATTAATACAGATGATTGAACTCAAATGCGTATTATGCGGCATCTGGTCGCCGGGTCATTGATGAGGGTAATGAAGTTAAGGGTGAGAGTTACGAATTCCCCAAACTGTTGGGGGGGAGCCAGGGTGTGGACGGATGAGGTTGCATTTAGTTGGGGGGCGGACGGGACGCCGAGCCAAGGAGAAAGATTGGGTGGAACGAGTGGGCGCAGAACTCCTGCCGATTTCAGTGATCTTCAGTGATCATTCGGGAAATATGAACGGGGGGGAGGGGAGGGGGAGGACATAAATTTAGTAGTGTTATCGGTCTGTGAAGGTACACGGTGTTAAGAGTATGTGGGAGTGGGTTGGATTTTAGGGTAGAGGTGGGGTGTAGGACCTCCTCCTTGTGCTCCGTTAGCTTTCCCCCCATTTTCCCCTTCTCATCCCCCCCCCCCGGCCTTACACGTGTGAATTTCTAGCTTGTCCCGGGCTAACTTATTACGAACCAACTCGTCCACACATCAATACATGCTTGCTAGTGTCTCACTATAACTGCCTGCATGAGAAGGCAAAATTCTCCCACCCTAGAGCTCCGCTACGCGATACGCAACAACAGAGTGGTATTTTGCGAATGGCTTTGTAGGCAGAGAGCAGTAAATCAGAGTTAGTAGACTCCGACGACAGTGTCGGGTGGCGTACATTTCTGGAAATGTCCTTTTAGATGAGCGTTTAGTAGAATAGCCATACGGTCAAGAGGCGTGTGGCGCCAGAGGGTGTACGGTGGCCGTCGTCTACGCTAACTGGAATTTTTGTGTAGGTCTAAAGCGGTGAGAGGTGTGGGCGTAGGAGTAGTTGGTGGTCGGTACAGGTAGAGCGTGAACGACGGCGGGTAGAGCTGATCGTATCAGGGGAGGGAGTGATTGGTGAGGCTGTGGTTCCTAGGGTTTCTGGCGCAACGAGACGGAGGGGTGTTAACAGGGGGCTCGAGGGTTCAGATAACGGTGACTGGACTCATGAGTATGAGGGTAAGAGCGTTGATCACTTGTGGACGCCCGCCTCCACGGAGCCCGGAGAATCGCAAAGGTTTGTACGTTCGGGGCTGGAAGTCACATAGTGGAAGATACGAAACGAGAAAATCGGCCAGTGGGCGTTGAGCTGTAAAATATCTAAATGTTGGACGTGGAAAGTAAAAGTTGGCATTATTGGCGTAGCCTTCCATGCGCGAAACACGGACTCCGGAATCGTAAACACGATCTTAATAGAAATCCTGAGCGACGTCAGGCGTTAGGGGGGGGGGCGAGAACGTGATCGTGGGGGAACGGGGGGGGTGGTGGTGGGGGGTGGGAGGGGTGAGCGATGTAAAGAGGGAGGGGGTAGTATTCATTTGGGGGTTTGTGTCCATGTAAGGGGTTGGGGTATGAGCAAATTCTGGAGGTGTGTTGGGTGTAAGTACCATGGCGATGGTGAACAGGGATGTTATGTTGCGGAACGCTGGGATTGCCAAGGAGGCTAGAGAAGGAAGTGAGAATGCAAGGAATGGAGACATATTAAGGTGGAGGCGACGTGCGTTGAAGCGGGGTAGTTGGGTAATCATGATTAGCTGAATGGGCTAGGGTATAATGTTAAGAGTTAAAGCTAAGAGTAGACCTGGTGTGGCGTACACATGCAGGCTGATAGAAAAACGGGTGGAGGAATGGTCGATGGCTAACATAAGGGTAGTGGTACGTGGTGTAACATGAAGTGAAGATAGTGAAGTTCATAACTAGAGGTAAGTATGCAAGCTGAGGCGAGGTGTAGGATGCTCGTCGTTGCGGATAGAGCAAAAGTGGTGTAACAGCAAGGGAAAGGGGGTGTCGCGCCTCGAGTTGCTTCGCTTTCTGGCTGGCAGGTGTTGAGCGAGGATCGGATGATGCAATTGGTGGTTCGCTGGTAATGGGTGACTCAGGCGTTGAGGGACATAACAGCACGAGATAGGAGGGGCGGGGTGGCCAAAAAAATGTTGCTGTAGTGGATTGCAGGAGGTAGAGATTCGGGACCACAGGTGTCGTAAGGGGTAATAATGAATTGTGGTAAGCCACACCTAAAGGCGGGTTGTGCATTGTGAGGACCGAATCTGTGGGCTATGGTTTGTCCGGCGTTGTGAGGTCCTTCCCTCATAGTCTGTTTGCTGGATTGTATAAGAGACGGGAGCTGGTGCATCGAAAGTTGGAGATATATTTTTTTACTGGAAGGTGGTGTGGAGGTCCGGCTGTATTGGTATGTGGGGTAGACATAGTGGTATGGGGAAGAGAGACGTACGAGTTGAAAGAACGGGTACTGGTTGTTGGTAATGGAATAAAAGGCGAGGAGCGTTAAGTGCGGGAGGAGGGAACGTGAACTCGAGTATAGGTAAAAGGTGTTTGATAGGGCTTGGAGGATAAGGAGGGTGGAGTATAGAACAAGGGGAGGATGGGGCAGGGGGGTTCTGTCTGAATTATGGGCGCTTGACATGGGTGTTGGTCGGAATAAAACGGGAGGGTTGGGGTACGAGACGCGTGGATGAAGTATCGGCTCTAGATTTGGGATGGAGTTGGTTGGATAGAAGAATGTTGACATTGGTAGGGAGTCGGTATAAATTTGTAGAGTTTCTAAACCGAAGGGGGTTACTTAAAGGAAGTTTTTATGGACAGTGGAACAGGCTGGCGTAAGCTGCGTCGGGGTGCGGGGGAAATTTGGAGAGAGGTAGGTTGGAGATAGTAGCAGAAAGTTGATGGGGAGGGATGGGTTATGAGATGTTTAGGGGAGGGGAGGAGCATGTGGTATATGTTGCGGAAGGAGTATGTTGGGAGAGAGGGATAATGGCTGGGTGATCGGAGAACAACAAAGACGGTAAGCAAATAAACGGGGACTGTGCGGAGACGGGGAATTTGGGTAGAGGCCAGACGAGAGATGAGAGTAGGGAGAGCTACGCTACATTAAGGGAAGCAGTTGAGTGTCGGCTTAACGGGCTAGTGGGTAGAGGAAACTAAAGCAAGAGGGAAACACGGGGAGAGTGGTTAGGTTTTGGTAGTGGGCGATTAAAGGAAAAGGGGAGATTGTTTCAGTAACGAAGTGTAGAAGGACGGGAAGCGGAAAGAGTATACGGTGTGGCCGGTTTTAAGTAAAAAAGATAGCGTCGTGATATGGGAAATTCATTGAGGGGTTTCGGCCAGAACTGTTGGTGGAGGGAATGGGATGTGAGGGAGAATTTTGCAGAACAATGCGGTAGTAATTGCAATTGTATTGTTGCAAGAGGAAAGCACACTCGGTTGCCAGACCGTACTGAATGGGCGAGTAACCTCTGAGACGAAGTTTATTCGTACATAGTAAAGTATGAGGAGTGATGATAAATGCGGGCATCGATTTACTTCAACTGAAAAATTACAATCGTCTGGTCTGAGGCAGCGATTTTGCCCAAAAAAAATATTTTAAAAAAATGAAATCGCTGCTGTGAGGCCGCGATTTCCAAAATTTTTCTTCTTACAACAACTCGCGCCGAGTGCATCGATTTTATTTGATTTTTTAATTTTTCTTTTTTTTTTTAAAAAATAATTTATAATATCTCGCTGCACTGCAGCATTTATAAGAAATTTTTTTTTTTTATAATCGCTGCTAACAGTAGGCGAATTTACAAAAAAAAAAAAATGTTATTATTTTTTTGTTAAAATTATATTGTTAAAATTAATATACATAATTTTTCTACTTAGTTTTTTTTTTTTATTTAAAGACAATTATTATGTGAATTCAAATAGTTTAGAATTTGAAATTCCTCTCCTCATCTTTTTTCTCCACTACCCATCTATTTATTCCTTGTCCTTTATTTTTACTTTTCATTTTTTTCCACCATCCTTTATTTTTTAACATTTTTTCTTTCTCACCCCTTCTCCTCCGCCGTCTCTGTTCTTGCCTTTCCTTATTTTTCCTTTTTTTTCCCCTCCTTTCTCTTTTATTTCACTTTCTCGTTTTCTCTCAACTTATAAGAAAATATCCATTATTTTAAAAAAAATTAAAAATAGTAAGTAATAAATAGATTTTCTTTCTAAAAAAGATATTATTTAAATTTAAATTTAAAGACTATTTGAATCAAATACTTAATTTTTTTAAATAAAATTCAGTATACACAATTGATTTAATTTAATTTTAACAATATAATTTAACAAAAATAATACCAAAATTTTTTTTTTTAAATAAATCGCTACTGTACAGCGATTTATAATTAAAAAAAAAAAATTCTTTATAAATCGCTGCAGTTGCAGGCGATATACCTTATTTTTTTTTACAAAAAAAAGAAAATTAAAAAATATATCAAATGCTGCCCTGGCAGCGATTTGTAAAGAGAAAAATTTTGAATCGCTGGTCAAGCAGGCGATTTCATTTTTTTATTAAAAAATTTTTTTTTTGGGGCAAAATCTCTGCTGCTCAGCAGCGATTTACTTTTTCATTTTGAAGTAAATCGCTGCCTCGGCAGCGCTTTACCGTTTTGGTTATATAAATTTTTATATACCGTTTGGAATTTTGTTAATATTTTTCTACCTTTGAGTTTCGGACTCACACTTTGAAGTGTTTGTTGAAGCTCCAAATATAGGCAAATCTTTAAAAGAAAATATAATTGTTATAATGAAATATTATTATAAATGATCGATTATTTTAAGGACGAATAAATCTCACGATCACAATAGAATTATGCGCCCTAGTGATTAACCCCCTATAAGGTTGTGTAAGGTGTATAGCTATAACACTTGCTTTTGACACAAAAATAGTTGAGAACTTGGCACATGAAATTATGAGAAGGGTCTTGTATTTGATTTGAGACTATCTGGACTAAAACGTGTAAACGAAAAGAAGAAGAAATATATAAAAATGGGTCTTCAATCCTTCCATAAACAGCTTGCAAATATGTAAAGATGGAACATGTCCTATTGGTGAGGGTTATACAAATTTACTACCTAAAATAGACCTTATCATAATGCATGGGCCCTTTATTGTGAATTAATTACATACACTAAAGTTTTTTCTTATTATGTGGGGTGGGGTACCTAACCTACTTGCCACAATCTTAGGCCCATGCCCTTGACAAAAAGTCCCCCATTTCTTTGACCACAAAACTCCAAATTGTGTTCTAAAAACTCCATCACTTTGTAAAGCAACTAAACCATAAGATACTCAAGTTCTAAATGGACCCTTTGACAACCTCAACAACATATAAAAGGTAAAGGATCATTCTAGTTTATCATGTCAATTGTCATTCTTTTGGCACTCTTGTAGTAATTGAATCTTGGCATCATCTCAAAAAACAACACCATCTCCAAAGGCCGGTGGAATATATATATATATAGGTTTAACATATATAGTTCCAACATTCTTGACATAAAACATATATAAATATTAAATTCTGAATTCATAAATATTTCGACGTTGGAAGTATAAGGATTAGTTCAATGGTAAAAACATAAAGGGTGCATCAAATTCAAAATTCTAATTCCACCTATGTTTATATTGTCGATAATGTGATAAGAATAAATATATACATAAGGTCGATAGTCTATCTGAAACAGTCTTTCATTCTATCCCATAAAGGTTGAAGTAATAAGGTCTACGTCTATCCTACTCTCTCCAGATTCCGCTCGTATATGTTGTGTTGTTGTTTTCATGATAAAGTAATGTTGAAATCCTTTATTTGTTAGGAGTTGTTCAAAAGTATACACAAAAAGTCTTGCATGAGTGAGAACAAGGTCATAGTAGCAGGTATAGAAATCATTGAAATAAGCAAATTAAAGATATGTGGGATAATCTAGTCCTCTTGAAATCACCATAGAGATACTATAGCAATCTTTAGCTCACCACCACTAGTTTTTTCTTCTTCTTTGTATTAGTTATACATTCATTAAAAGAACAATGATGGACAATGAATTCTCCCCCTAAGCAGACAAATGAGAGACACCAAGCAATTCATATTGCAAATTCATTGCTTTTAAATGCTCTTAATTTCATCATCTAGTAAGTACATTATTTACTGGAATCAAATGGGGACTCACTTCTTCCAATTTTCTTGCATTTTTGTTACACTCAATAATAATATGCCTTCACATAGGACAAATTGTTGGTTTTCTCCACCAACAATGCACGTTTTAGACTTAAAAATATTTGGGAGGAAAATTACCAAGACCACTTTTTTTTTTTTGGTTTAACACAAAACATCTGGCGATATCTATATTAAAGTCAAATTTTTAATTTGGAAGAAATTTCATTTACAGGAGATAAAATTCGAAATATCTAGTTAAAATAAGAGGAATTTCAATCATCCTATATGATTTAATCGAAAATGTAAGATTCGAAATCTCTAATAAAAACTGGAGAAATCTTAATCATCTTATGTGATTTAATCAACAATGTATAATCTATAGTTGGGATTAATTCTTGTTATGCCAAATTAGATCTCAACTTTCGGACATAATTACCACATGAGTAGGAAAGATCTCAATCATACTATTAGTATTAATTAATTAAGGTTGCATTAATATTTGGTATAAATATTTTGAATCATCGAATCCAAAAACATAATAATTCAGGATTTGATATTTGATATTCATTAAGTAGTTGGTTTGAGTTGTTTTTAAGAAACTTGATATTCGATAGATAAGATAAATAGTATCGAGATTTGTACCAAAATAAATACAAATACATATTCTCTATAATATTCTATTAACTTTAAATTTATATATTTACTTTTTTAATAATACAAATTTTCTATAAATGGAAATTCATGTATTTATTTTTTTAATAATACAATTACTTTTATATTCGATAGATGGAAATTTATACGAATCTTTGAATGCACTAATCATTCTTTTTATTATAATACTAGTGTGTAAAAATATCATAATGACAACTCAAATTAACTCAAACAGTACAATTAATGTGTAGATCACAAGGTTTCGCATGTTAGTCAATTAATTAGTTCAGCCAATAATTATGTTGTCATTAAGAGCCTCAATTAATTATTAATTACTCTCTGATTTGACAACCATTATAACTACCTTATCATTAGACATCTATAACCTATATTTGCATTATACTTTTATTTTATCATTTTAATATTTTAATCACCGTTTAGCCGTTATAATTAATTTTAACAAGCATTACTTTATTTGCAGGATTATGCTAAGATTGTTTAGATAACCAATACCAAGTACCATATTTCTTCTTTAATTTATTCATTTAATATATTATTTTTTAAAACAAAGACACAGCAATTTGAAATTAGGCTCAATACAATATTTACACCAAAATAAATTCTTTTTACTTTTCCACGATAAATAACTAATTGTCCCTCAAAATTTGAACATAATATAGAAAAATAAAACTATTTTGAAAAAGTAATACTAAATTGATGATTTGTGGAAGGGGAGAAACATTAGTTCTCTAAATATAGTTCAAAGTCATTCTTGGAGATATTTTCGATTCTCTATGGGTATTAAAGTAAAAACAATAGGAAAAATTATGCGTATAAGCAATTATATATTAGTTAGTTACTTAACATAATTATAATTTATTTTAATTATAATTTACAACCTATTGTTAGTTATAATTATGTGGCTCAATTTTTTGATTTTGTATCATTCGCACGTTTGTATAATTCGGAATTTGAATAAATTTTGTATAATTTAAAATTTGTATAACTGTTTACATTTTTTATGTTTGTATTAGTATAAATTTGTTATTTTGATTTTATATAAAAATAAGTGAATTATATAAATCTAACCGCTAATTATACAAACCTGCAAATTATCTGTAATGAGGCAACTTAAACTATAGCTACAACTCGTAAATATGCAAACTATAGCTATGAAGCATAATTAAATTTATTATAGTAGATATTAGTGAAAGTTCCAATATTTGATGAAAAACATTTTTATAGATCCTTTCTCTAATCTAACTCTTATTTCCTATAATATATACACACGATCCTTTTAAACCATGATTAATATAGTGAAACAAGGAAAAAAACATGGTATTATCATTAGTGCATTTTCTTAAATCTAGTCCTATTAAAATTTCAAAACAAGTCATACTAATTGAATTAGACGGCTAGAATTAACCACTTTAATTAAGTAGCTCTAATTGAAGTAACTATTTTTATTTTATTTTATTTTATCTTTTTCCAGGGCACTTTAATATTTTTTCTCTTTTGATGACACGAATTTACAATTTTAGAATTAAAAGTAAAAAAAATTACCATTCAAACAACTTTCTTTGTTCATAACTACTTTATTGGTTCTTCAAACAAAGTTTTATTACTCATCAATGAAGTTTCTAGTGAAAATTCATATATGCATGGAACTGGCTTCCAAAATGTATAATAACTATTACATTGATGGAACAACTAAACAACCAAAATACTATCACAATATATACAGTAAATATGGTCATTCTTGTTTTGGGCCTCGTATGAACTAAAGAATATGGATTTTTACTCTTCGAGACAAATTCACGTCATAAATAAGGTTTAAATGTAGATCTACAAAAAAATCAGTTAAAAATTCATTGGAATTATGTATCTCCAAAAATTCATGAATTTAAGCACATATAAAACGGTAAATTTGTGTGTCCCCATTTTGGGCCTCGCTCGTATTTGAAAATGCGGATGTTTATCCCTCGTAGCTTACTCACACTATTAATAAGGTATTAATGGATGCCCACAAAAAAATTTGGCCAAAAACTCATCATGATCACCTATCACCAAAAATCAATGGAGTATAGCATACACCAAACAATAGATTTGGTTATTCCCGCTCTGGGCCTCGTTTTACTTGAAAATGTGGACGTTTGTCCTTCAGGATCAATTCACGCCAATAATAATGTCTTAACAGGTGCACACAAAAAAACTCAGCCAAAAATTTATCGGGATCACATATCACCAAAAATTCATGGACTATAACATACATAAAATGGTAAATTTGGTCATTCCCACTCTAGACCTCATTTGAACTTGAAAATGCAGGTGTTTGCCCCTCCAGACCAACTCACGCCATTAATAAGATCTTAAAGGACGCCTAAAAGAATTCGACTAGAAACCCGTCGAAATCACATATCCCCCAAAATCTATGGACTTAGCACAGTAAAATGATAAATTTGGTGATTCCCTCTTTAGGTCTCATTTGAACATGAAAATGCGGACTTTTTTCCCTCGGGACCAACTCGCATCATTAATAATGTCTTATTGGACGCCCACAAAAAAAATTCGGGTAAAGATTTGCCAAGATTACGTATCACAAAAAATCCATGGACTATATCACATGTTAAACAGTCAATTTGGTCATTCCCGCTCTAGACCTCATTTGAACTTGAAAAATGCAGACATTTTCCCTCTGGGCAACAACTAACCGCCATTGCTCAAGGTCGTTAATGAACGCCCACAACAATATTCGGATCAAAAACCGTGGGATCAGTATTATTTCTAAAAATCGTGACTATACACATGTAAAGATTAATTGGTCATTTTCCGTCAGCGGTATCGTTTTGACATGGACAAGTGATCTCAAACTACTTGTGAAAGATAAGACTCTTAGTAAATAGTCTTAGAGAAGTGTTGGTCAATGCTTCTAAACTTGGACAAGAATATTTAGGGATGTATTTCACCTCAGGTTGCCAAACATCGAAGTTGTATTAAGTTCAACTACAAGATTTCATAGGAGTTTCAATGTAATTTAGATAAGCTTATCATTCACACCAAATTTAATGTATGCTTAATGACTTCTCTCAGTGAAACATATCCAGAATATCATTTTTGAGATAAATAATTGTGATTTTCAAGATCCATTATTGGCGGTGAACCACATTAATTTGGATCTAAATTTAAGATTAAGTACAATTATAATAAAATTGTTGATGATTGACATGCAAGTTGCACAAGTTGACAGTGATGATTTTGGCATAGGAAGGTTGGCTCGTGGTTCAAAAGATGAGATGGTCATTTTTGATAGACAAGCTTATTTGGGAGTGACTTTGTGAAATAGAAGAAGTGGGAAATTCTAACGCGGAGGTTTAAGAGGTTGGCTATAAATGATTTTAATGGTGGCAAGAGATAGACTGCCAAGGTATTGAAAGATTGTGAGCAAAAAGTGACACATTTTAATTTGGATACGACATGACCTTTAGATTACGAAGATTGAAAAAAGACATGAATAAAGTACAAGTGTCACGACCCAAACGAGCCGCGGATGGAAACCCACATTTTACCGCCTATGGATGCGAACAACCCATCTAAACCTACATATCTAAAGATACATCAAAAGAAAATAATGCGGAAGACTCTTAAACTCATTAATAAAAAAACAAGCAATTTAATATTAGATTATCCCCCAAAATCTGGGAAGTCATCATCACAAGAACATCTATCTCATAATTAATTAACTAGCATGTCTAAGAACAAAATAACTAAAAAGCTAGTCCATGCTCTGGAACGTTCAAGGCATCAAGACGTGAAGGAGAATGAAGACCAGTCCAAATAGACGCATTACTCATCTGACTTTCCGATGAAGGTGAAGACGGCTAGATCTGCATTGAGTTGAGTTGGACAGAACGTTTGGCTGGCAAAAATTACACAAATAACAACACAAAGAATGTTGGAAAAACATGAAAGTAGGGGGGTACAGTACAACCACACACGTACTGAGTAGATATCATCGGCTCCAACTCAAATTAGGGAACTATATATATCAATAATACATGTTAAATCAACTACAATACTCAACATGTTGCTTAATAACAGCAAAATGAATTCATTCAATTCATCCTACAACCGAGTTCCACATGAGGCTCAAGCTCAATGCCATACTATTTGGGAATTCAATTAAGTTCATTTTAGATTGAGTATATTCATTATCATTTCAAAGATTCAGTATCTTTCTTCCTTTTTGTGTCGGTACGTGACACTACGATCCTACAGTCTAGCATGGCGGAAGTGGCACTCGTCCTCATATTCTATCCTGGTCAGGAACGCTGGCACCCATACATATATATATGGTGTCGGACAAGTGACACTCGCATCCTCAACTTTATCCTGGTACCGGAAACGTGGCACTCCGAATCATATATATCATTTGGTGTCGGAACGTGCCACTACGATACTCATCATTCATATTTCCTGGTACGGAACGGGACCCGATCCTCATATTTATCCCTCCCCCACCGGGACCGAACGTGGCACCGATCCTCTCTAATTCATCAAAAAAAAGCCTTCTTTACACCTAAGGAATCATTTTCATTTATAATTTATCAAGCCGTTTTCATACTAAGGCTATCATTTCATTCGATAAGATATCCGTGAATTAGGGTCTGTCAAGATTTGGGATTCAATAGCTTCATATGACTTTGTTCATCATCACAATTTTATATTCATAATCATGCAAGCATACAATTTAAGCACATAGCAGGTCTACGAATACATCAACACATAATATACTAGTTAAGAGTTTAATACGAATATCGTAACATAAAACCATAACCTTACCTCAACCGAAGAATTGAAATCAACAAGCGTATCTTCTTCGTTTCTCTCTCTCTACTCGTTCGTGTCTCCTCTCTTTCTGTTATTTGCTTTGTTTTGGTTCATTCAAAACCAGCCTTCGTTTACCCTAATTATTTTAATATGTAAGTTTTAAAAGTTGGCACTAAAATCAACGAATTTAACTTTAAGGTTACCTCTTTTTTAACCCCAAGTTAATTAGGCTATTAAATTTTAAACCTATTGAACTTCTATATTAATAAGCAGGAATAGTCAAAAAGTCCCTTTAAAACTGTAAAAGACCTCCAGCCGAACTGGGATTTGCGTAGCCGTGAGTGGACGGGACCGTCGCGCCTGCGCACGGTCCGTCTGCTGTCGAACAAGGTCCAGAGACTTATTTTTTAAGGGGTATGGCCCTGTGACGGGCCGTCGAAGCTTGCGACGGTCCGTGCCTGCAACTTCCGTCATGACGTCAGAGAGTCGATTTTTCAGTACCCAATTTCAGATTTTTAAGTGTTGAAAACGACACACTCAACGACGGTCCGTCGTGACCTTGACGGTCGTCGTGGCTCCGTCACATCTGCAAGTTTTTCAGAAGTAAAATTTGTGCTCAAAAAGATCTAGCTTCTAAAAGGTCGGTACAATAGATACCAATTTACCCATCGTTAGCCCGACCACGCTCACAAGAAGTGAAAACAAGGTGTGCAGAAAAGGAATACCTGAATTCCTGTAAACAGATGTGGGCATCTTTACCCGCACATCTGACCTCCTTATCCCAAGTGGCTTCTTCAAACGGTCGATTCTTCCATGCACCTTGATGGGATGCAATCCTCTCGTGACCTCAACTTGCGAACTTCTGCTTATCTAAACAATAGCCAACAAGGTTTCCTCCCATAAGGACAAAGTTCTATAAAGAAAAAACGAATCCCAACGGTAAGTGTTAGTTTCCAGGCCCCATGGTATCGTTTCAACATGGACACTCTGAATATACCGGATGCACTCCGGACAGCCCTGGGGGGCACGGGCAATTCAAGAAGCCACCCCCCTATTGCTGTTAGTACCTCACTATGCGTCCAATATTACCTTGGACTTATAGCTTACATCTTTTGCCAAACCGTCATCACCCTTTCATGGGGTTGGAAACCTTCAACAAGACTTGTTTACCTTCAATGAACTCCAAGTCTCTAAACCTTCCGGTCTTGCATACTCTTTGTCTACTTTGCGCCGCTTAGAATAGATTTAGAGCTTTCTTGAATGCCCTTCACCTTTTCTAAGAATCGAAGAGATCGGTACCCCAAGGTCTAACCTCGACTGCATCAAAATTTCCAAAACCAATGGGATGATCTACACCTACTGCCCATTGACAAGGCTCGTCTCTATATTTCCCTTCCCCCCTTTTCTTTTTCCCTTCTGCTTGTTTTCTACGCCCTCTCCTCAAATGAGCAATATCAATAAGCGAGCGGGCGAGTGATTAGCTACTATGTACGGAAACTCTGCCAAAGGTAAGAAGAATCCCAATGGCCACCAAACTCTATCACGCACATGCGCGAAGGCATATCTCCAACACTTGATCAGTGGCGCTCAGAATCTGAACCATCGGTCTGAGGATGGAACGTTCGGTACTAAGTCAACCTTTAGTACACAATTCGAGGCAATGTTTCCAAAACTTATGAAGTAAATGCGTTACATCTATCTGATATAATGGATAGTGGAAACCCATTGCAATCGAACGATTTCTGAGAGTGTAGATTTTGACTAACTTCTTCTGCATTGTAAGTCACCTTGACACGGAATGAAATGACGCAGACTTATATCGGTCCACAATTACCCAAATTGAATCAAACGTCCGCCCAGTTTCTGCTGGAGACCAACCACAAAGTCAAATTGCAATTCTCTCCCACTTCCATTCAGGAGATGGGCAATTTCTTTGAAGTGTTCCGCCGGGCCTTTGGTGTTCATTATTTCAATTGTTGACCGTTTGGACACTGGCCAATAAAGTCAAACCAATATGTGCGCTTCATTCTACTCCACCAAAAAGTGTGTTTAGGTCGCGATGACTATCTTGGTAGCAACCGGATGATAGAATACCTTGAACATTGACTTCTGCAAGGAATAGTGTTGACTATCAAATCATCAATGCGGGGTATCACATACCATTCCTCTAATCCTCATACACACATTCTCGTCGATTGTTGCTTTCTTTAGCCTCTCTCGCAACAATTTTATCTCAGATTGCCCTTAGTTTCTCATCAATCAAATGTTTCCTTAATCTTGCAGGAAGAAAAGAATCTTGGACTCAACACTAGCAACAATCCCCCTTCTCATTTTCTTTTCCAACTTCATCAAGTCGTTAAGCAAGAAGTCTGAACCTCTCTAGCCAATGGGCGTCTAGAGGCTTGCATGAGCTAGACTTCAAATGCTTCCCGCCCTTTCTATCAAGGCATCTGCAACAACATGTATGCCCCCGGATGATACAAAATAGTGAGGGTCGGAGTCCTCAATAGTTCCATCCATCTCCTGATGTCTCAAATTCAAATCTTCTGCAGTGAAGACATACTGTAGACTACGATGATCCGTGTAGACCGAAAACTTAACCCCATATAAATCTAGTGTCTCCATTGCTTCAATGCAAACACACCGACCTGGCCAAATTCCAAGTACGAGTTGGAAGTTTACGTTATGCACTTTTAATTGTCTTGAGGGCATAACAAATCACGTTCTTCTCTTGCACTTAGCACTGACACCACAATACCCAGAAAGGATGCATCACAATAGACAATGAAAATTTCTTCCTTCCCACTGGGCATGGTGAGAATTGGTGCAGTAGTCAAACGAGTCTGGGCTCTGACAAGATTTCCCTCACACCATCCGCCACGACCATAAAAATGGAACATTGACTTAGTCAAGTTCGTCATTGGGAATCAATGAGAAGAGAAATCCCTTGACAAAGCGGCCGGTGGTAGTAGCTAGCTAACCCCAACAAAGCTCCTGTATTTCTGACACATTAGACGTTCTTACCAATCTCTTCACTTACTTCGGATCTTAACGGAATCCACCACCCTCATCCTTAGATAACCACGTGCACACAAGAAAGGACACTGCATCTAGCCCAAAACTTAACATTAGGAACTTGGCCGTAAAGCGTTTCTACATCAACATTTCCAACACAAGCCCTCAAATGCCCTATGTTCCTTTATACTTGTAGAATACCTTATAACCAGTATATCATATATAAATACGATCACAAAAAGAGGTAACACAATACGGATTAAATATCACGTTCAATGCAAGCTCATGAACGCTTAGCAGGGGCGTTCGTAAGACCAAAAGACATCACCACAAATTCGTAATGTCCCATACCTCGTTCGAAAAAAGAGTCTTTGGCAACATCACGTTGCCCGTATTGTCAATTGCTTGATAACCGGATCTCAAGTCAATCTTAGATGAGAAGACAACGCAACCTTTGTAATTGACAGAAAAGGCATCAATGCGAGGATAGAGGAAGAGGATATCTGGTTCGTAATGTTACCTTGTTCAACTGTCGGGTAGCGGTTAATAGTCTATGCACAATCCGAAAACTCCCATCCTTCTCTTCACAAACAACCGGAGCACACAAGGAGACCTGCACTTGGTCTAATGAAGCACTTTTTTTGCTAAACAACTCTTGAATGTTGAGCCTTTTAACTCTATTAACTCCGCGGAGCAATTTCTATACGGGGGTAGGTTATTAGAAATGGGGGGTCGTTGCCCAGGTTCTATTGGTTAAAGAATCGATTACAGAAGTCAATTATTATTGCGGGGCATACCCGGCGGAGGAATCTGAAGGGAACATCAAGAAACTCACGGACCACCGAAACCGAATCAATCGAGGTACTTGGGTTAGTGTCATCCTGAGATGGGCCAAGAGAAAGATAATACACCCCTTTACTAACCATTTTCTTAGCACGAAGAAATGAGATGATACGCACCGGATTGGAAGTTGTAGTCACAACCCACAATAAGGATCAGTCAAGGCGTGGCCAGAATTGTCTACGTTTTAGCATTACAATCCAAGATCGCAAATTGGAGAAAGCCAAGTCTACCCAGAATTACAATCAAAGTCAAACCCATTTCTTAAAAGAAACCAAATGTGATACATAAGTGTTGCTTCCCCCACCAAAGGTCACCAAACAAGAACTATGTACCTTTTTCATACTACCACAGACACCCCCCCCGGTTGTTTTGTAGAAACACGAATAGGCATGAAAGTAATTCACAATGAATTGTTTAGACCAAGTAGCAAGATGATGAAGTATACATCTGAAAGTGAGCCAGGGTCAAATATCAGATGCCATGCATACAACCAAAGAGTACGCTGTTGGATAACTAGGGCATCAGTCGCCTCAGCTTCAGATTCCCAGGGATAAGCGTAACAATGGGCCCTACGTTAGGTCGTCTCATTGGACACCTACAAGGTTGCGTTCATGGAGTGGCTCCATTTTGCCCATTCGCCTCTGCCGTGGCTGATGACACACCATACCTAGATCCACCACGTCCTCCAGAAAACCAATGCGGCCTTACCCTATGTACCACCTCTACCTTCTCGCTAGTGGGGTTCTGTAACGAATGTTTTGGGGACAATACCTCTCTGATGGGTCCAACCTCCCCACATCCATTAACACTCTATTGGGGTTCCTGAATAGGTGCTCTCGGACGTAGTGTTGACCTGTTTTTTGGGTGGACCCCCAACTTACAGTCTGTAGTTAGTGCAAGATGGAATGGTAGACTTGAGTAACCTCCGGAGCTCTGTTACTCTAGAGTGAGAACGTTTTTTTTTATTATTTTTTTAAAACTCTCCTCCCTTCACGAAACCTTTTCGATGTCGATGTCGTGTGTGAAGTCGTCGCTTCACTCTTCAACCTCGCATCACAAGTATACACCTCTTGGAAGGATTTCTTGCCGTAGCCCCTCTAGCGTGGTAGCATGCGACTTGTTAGGCTGAAATCCGCAACTCTGACTCAACCCCTTCACAAAACGGCTGAATTCGTTCTTGTGGACTGAAAAACCAAAGTGGTGGATGTATCTGGATAGTGGACGAAATTTAGCCTCATACGCCGGTTAACTGTCACCGTCCTTTGCTCTAGGACTCAAGAACTCGTTACCTTTTCTATCTCTCCCCAGGCCATTGGGATCTACTTCTCCTATTTAAAATCAGCGGTAGAGACATGATTCCCAAGTCATAGGTGGGGCCTCTGGTGGTTGACACTCAACATGTGACACGCCACCACGTTTGGCGTTCCCTTGAAACTGATAGCTCACGAACCACGCCTAAACCGTTCTATTATACCATATTGTGTTAGTTAGCTCATGCAATCAACCAGGAAAGAAAATCGTAGGCATCCTTGATTCTTGCCCTAACGACTGGATCGGTTTTCAATTTCAAGATACTGACTAAAAGTCATGCTGGATCATTGTCATAATATGGGCCCAGAGTCAGACGTGGACAATGTTGCCTATTCCAAGATGCATCAATGCGGGGAGCAAGAGTAGCCGCATCGTCGTTTACTCTGAAACCGGAGGTGTTGGTGCCAGAAACCACTGGAGGTGCCTGACTGATCGGATAACCCAATCAAGATAAGCAAAGTAAAAGTACTTGGTTGACTATCTCTGGGGTAGGTTCGGGTGGTGGGCATTTCCTGCATTTGCCTTGGTCATTTTCACCACTTCCTCCCCCTTTCTTATACCACCTCTCGGTCGGTGGAGGAGTCACGCCATTAGTATCAGAGGGTCTAGGTGGCTTGTCCTCTTCCCCTAGAGGCCGGTCCTCCCAAGGCTCTTGCCTTGTCTTCCTCGAGTACAGCACCCAGTGGCGTGTGCTCAGTCGTTTCTGTCTTCCGTTGTTGCTTGATGACGGCGTCGTTTTGCTTAGTTCTAACCATCTGCAAATAGAGTGAAGATGGGGCATGATACAAATTCGTATTTCGCCCAGGATACCAATTGGACTCAAGTAGTAGCACGAAAAGAAGATGAAAGAGTGAACTTTTCATAATAGTTTATAGCCCTCAAGGAACAAAAAAAAATAAAAAAAAGAAAAAAAAGTAAAGGCGGCCCCATACCGTTCCTTAAGACTCGACTAGACTGTTCTTGTGTGATGATGACCAATTGAACCTAATCGCTCTGATACAAATGGTTGTCACGACCCAAACCGTGCCGCCGACTGGCACCCACAGTTACCCTCCTATGTGAGCGAATAACCAACCCATCTAAACCTAAACATATCAAGATACTATCAACAAGAAAATAATGCGGAAGACTTAATACTCATAATATAAAACACTAATTCAAGAATATTATTTTATGTATCCCCAAAATCTGGAAGTCATCATCCCAAGAACATCTATCTCAAATTATTAATCAGGAATGTCTTAAGAACAAAATAACTAAAAAGCTAGTCAATGCGGAATGTTCTAATGGCATCAAGATTGAAGTGAGAGACCCAGTCCAAGCTAGACGATTAGTCACCCTGAATTTACGAGAAGATGATGTGACAGAATGGCTTAGATCTGCTTTGTAGTTGTTTGAAGTTGACAGAAACGTTTGATGATTACACAAATAACAATAGAGGAAAAACATGAAAGTCGGGGGTAAGTTCTAACCACACAGTACTGAGAAGAATCATCGGACAACTCAAAAAGGGAAACATCTATATATCAATAATAATGTAATCAACACTACAATACTCAACACTGTAGCCCCAATACTTAACCATGAATTCATCAATTACTACAACAGAGTTCACACAGAGGTCAGCATCAATGCCATACTATTGGGAATATTAAGTTATTAGATTTGCGTAGCATTCATTAATATTTCAAGATTCTTTATTATCTCTCTCTCTTGTGTCGGTACGTCGCGACACTCCGATCCCTATGCTATCCTGGTGCAGGACAACGTGGCACTCCGATCATCATATTTCGTATATGGTACCGGACACGTAGAGCACCGATCCATATACTATCCATTTGGTGTCGGGAAACGTGACACTCCGATCCTCATTTTCTATCCATTGGTACCGGAACGTGGCACACGATCAAATATATCTATCCTGGTCTGTCGGACGTGAACACTCCGATCCTCATATTCCTATCCTGGTACCGCGAACGTGGCACCATCTATATTTATATCTGGTACGGAAAGTGTGGCACCCGATCACCTAATTCATTCAAGCCTTCTTTTACAATAACGGGCCATATTTATTCCATTATAGAATTTTATCAGACTTCTTTCATACAAGGATCATCATTCTCATTATATAATATATTCAAGTGGAATTAGGGTTCTTTCAAGATTTGGGATTCAATTAGTTCATCATGCTTTTTAAATTCATCACAATTTTATAATCAAATCATGCAAGCATACAATTAAGCACATAGCAGGTTTACAATACTATCAAACATACTATTCACTATTAAGAGTTTACTCGCATATCGTAACATAATCAATTCAAAAAACCTACCTCCACCGAAGAATTGAGGCCCAACTTTTTTCTCCCATCCCTCCAGTTTGCTTATCTCCTCTTTTTTGCCCTCTTTGGTCCGATATAAACAAGAATCGTCTTCGGTTTCTCTATCCTGTAATCGGTCGTTTCTCCTCTCTTTCTGTCTTTTTCTGTTGTTTTGTTATATGCAAACTCACCTTCTGGTACCCCTAATTATTATAAATTTAGTTTTAAAAGATGAGCACTAATAATTTCCACTAACTTAACTTAAGGTTGACCTCTTTTAACCCCCAAGTTAATTAGGCTTCATTAACATTAACCTTAGAACTTTATACTTAAAGCAGGAATAGTCAAAAAATCGTCCTTAAACGTGTAAAGAAATCCGACCCCACGAACTGGGACTTGCGTACTATAGCCGTGACCGGGCAGTGGCCTGAGAACGGTCCGTCTGATGTACGTCACAAGGTCCAGAGACTTGTTTGAAGTGATGCGACTGGGACGGTGACGGCGAGCTTGCGGTACCGGCAGTATGACATTCCGTCATGACGCTTTCCACTTGCAGAGTTCGATTTTCAGTACCCAATTCAGGTTTTTTAAGCTGTTTGTTGAACGACACCCTCCTACGACGGTCAGGTCGTGACCTGACGGGTCTCGGAGTGCTCCGTCACATCTTTGCCAGTTTTTTTCCAGAATAAAATATGTTGCTCAAATACGACTACCTAACAGGTCGTTACAAAGTACAGTGAGATAACATACAATATGTTATTATTCAAAATAATTAGTAGATGTAATATCACTCCTCTATTTTCTTGTCTTTAGTTTGTGTACGTCTATATTTCAACTATCAATATTTATACCGATTACTATTGATCATATTGTTTATATTTAGGTTATTTAATGCAGGCGTCTCTTTGAGGCGTGCAGTGAGCGCCCAACATTTACTTATGTTGCATGGAACATTGATGAGTTTAGGACAAGGGACTCAATAAGGCAGATTTCATTCAGAAAGAAATCATATTTGAAATTGTAACACTAGCTAGGTAGTGGAGACATATTTTTCATTTTTCTCAATCAATCAATTGAATTGGAAATTTCAGTGTTGATAAGCAGAGTACTATAACATATAGTTGCACAAAATTAATATACAAATATTTTTGTATAATCTATACAACTTATTGGTCTGTTAAAAGGACATATTATTAAGGTGCCACAAACAAACCCAAAATTACTTCACATGCTTTGTAGCTATTAAGTCAAGCATCTGACATTTTGAACTAAATCCATGCTCTTGGGTGAAGTAAGAAAAGGGGCTCTGGAACGACCCCTGCTCTAAGTTCCCTCCTCTCCTTACTCAAGCA
>JAKWJA010000814.1:0-31423 GCA_027704765.1 Solanum habrochaites
TATAACAGGAATGAATGTATCGGAGTAATCAAGCCCTACTCCTGATTGTAGCTTTAGGCAACCCAAACGAGGCCTGTACTGGAGGAAATACGCCATCGGCATCTTGTGTTTAATTTTGTACACCCATTGACAGCACTGGGTTGCCGCCCAGGGGCTTAGGTACAAGAACCAAAGTTTTCTGACAGTCCAAAGCCCTTTTAACTGTATCCATAGCTATGACGCCAATAAAGCATTTTAGGTAACAAGTAGGGTTGTTGGGTTCACTATCGGGAAGGGGTGTATTTGGTAGTGATGGTAGCTGAAAGGTTTTGGGTTAGAGGATACCGGTTTGCCACGGGTTAACATGGGATGAGTATTTGGGGGGTGGGGCTCACGGGCGGGCGGTTGGGTTGATGATAGGGGTGGCCGGGAAGGACCAAAACGGACGGGGCTGGAGATGTTGGGGGTATGGGGTGGGCGTGGTTCGGGGTGGGGTGAGTGGGGGTGGTGGTTGCGGGTGGTATTGTGGGGTGACGGTTCGACAGGGGGTGATGGGGGTGGGGTTGGGTAGTGGGTGGGATGGTGTGGGGGGAAGGGGAATGGTGGTGAGGGGACCCTGTGAGTATGTGAGTTGAGATGTTGGAAAAAATGGGAAAAGGACGCCAATAAATGATGTATTTGTGGAGGAGGAAATAGAATCGTAGGGAAAACTCATTTTGACAATTTTACATTGACGACAATATGTAGACTTTATGAGTTTTGGGGTCAAGCAAGCGATTAACCCTTGGAGGTAGGATGATCGACCACAAAAAATACAAGGACGGGATCGGGTTGTAATTTGTGAGTTAATAAGAGAGGCGTAACCAAGGGTAGGCACGACACCAAAGACGTGGAGGTTGGTATTATTGGAAGTTTGGTAAAGGGAGTTTGATAGGGTGGTGAGTTGTTGGAGAGGGTGTGACTGGGCATTCTCGTTAATGAGGTTAGTTTGCGGTGGCTGAGCTTCTACCCAAAGGGGAAAACAGGGAGATTAGATTAGTGTAAAAAGAGTAGTAATCACCGTTTCAATGAGATGGCGATTTGATTACGCTCAGCCATACCATTCTGTTGGGAGTGTCATGGACAGGAGTGTTGTGATGTATAATTCCAGGGATTGCAGAAACTGGCCAAAGATTGTTATTACATATTCCTTTCCATTGTCCACTTCGAAAATGTTTAACGTGAGAATTTGATTGTGTTTTGACCATTTTTTCAAAGGTGACAAAGGCCGTGTATGGCCCTTGTGATTTGTGTTTAGTTGGTACAACAAGTGCTGTATTTTTGTAAAATCATCCAAAAACAAATAGAAAGTAGCGGAAACCAGCAAATGAAAGGAACAACAGTCGGGACCCCATAGGTCAGAAATGAATAAGTTGAAAGGGCTGCAGTTGTTACGCTTCTCAGCTAAAGTAAAAGGTTAATTATGAGATTTTAGCAATTGAACAGGAGTCACAATTGTTTACATGAATGGAAGAAAAACCTAATCGAGACATTAAAGAAATTGATTATATTTGATAGAAGGGTGACACAGACGACTGTGCCACAAAGACTGTGGCCATGCAGCCGAAAGATAACTCGAGCCACAAGGAAAACGCTTTCTGAAACTGGGGTGGCAGACGAACTGTGCAGGAAGAACGTTACAGACCATGCTTCACAGGGGCCCATGAAAAATCACCTCTTGGTAGTATTGTATAGGATATGAAAATCATTAGAGGTGAACAAGAGTGAGCAATTATTGTCTTTGGTGAGTTGGTGAACTGAAAGGAGATTGGTTTAATAGAAATGACGTGGTAAGGTTACCTAGGTGAAAGATAGCGGTGGGGGTTTTAATGGTACCCGTTGTAGTGTGAGGAAATAGTAAGGGACTCACCTTTTCCAACAGTAATACAATTGGAGCCATGATATGGATTTGAGCGTTAGTTGGGATAGATCAGAAGAAAGTAACGTGCCTGGTTGGCCCCAGTTAATCCAAATCAGCAATACAGAGGAAGGGCGGATTGAGATAGATGACATTATAATTGCACGGTTGGTTATCACTAGTTCGGCTCTCTCATACCAAAACCAGCAATGAAAAGCGGTGTGTCCTATGTTCTGACAGATTTGAAAGTTGGACGATCCAGATCATAAGTGCCCGCCGCCGCTGTGGAAGATGACTGCCCGCTGCTGCCCGAGGATGTAGGCTGTTGTTGCTGCCATGCTGCTTGACCGTCTTCGGGGACGGCGGACGCTGCCCTGCCGACCGCCGCGGCCCGCGGCCTCCACTGTGTCTGCCGTAGCAACCCGGCCCCCTGCCGGCCACCCCACGCCTCCCCGCGATTAGTTTTGGCTGCGGTGATGGGCGGTGGCCGGCTCCAAACAGCGGCTTCTAGAGAAGGAGAACGTTTGCTCTCCAGATCCACGTTGATTCTTCACTTTTTAGCCACGAGGAGAGAGTAGTCAGTCAATGGGCGTTGGAAGTTTCGAACCACCTGTTTTAATGGAGGAGGAGTAGGAGTAAGCTGATGGAGGCCCCGAACGACGCACATGACGAGATCTTTTTGGGAATGATTTCTATTCACGTTGCAAGGGCTGTGATGATGGTGGGAGGACTTGTCTAAAGACTCCACCATAGTTTTCGTGCTTTTGGTAATTTCTGTGGAGACGATCACGCAATTGACAAAAAATTATGAGAGTGGGAAATTGATGCATAGCGTTCTTTATGTTGCGAGGGCCGTCCACAGGCTGAATTGAAGCATTAGTTGTGTAGGATTGGAAGTTGTTATGAACCGTGGGTGAGATGACCGCAATCAAACATGATCGGGATTAGGCCATCAACGGCTTTCAAGCAGCATGGGCAGGATTGGGTTTTTTCTGATTTTGTCCGTGGCGGTGCGGGGTGATTGGGTGATGACTGACGGCGCGGTTATGTGCTTCCATCGAGTATTTGAGAAGGTAATGCCTCACGGGCTGTGTAAAAAGAAACGGTTGCTGGGGGTTTTTTTGGGTGGATTTTTTGTGTTGGTTTGTTTTCCCCCCCCCCCCCACAATTTGTAGGGTAATAGTTTTAAAAAGTTAAAGGCAAAATGGGGTGGGATTTCGTTGTTCTATCTTTTTCTGGATAATTGTGTTGTTTGTTTTTGGGGGGGGGGGAAGGAATTTGTGTTTTTCAAAAAGGGGGGGGGGCGCATCTTTTCATTTGAAGATAAACTGAGAAGGAGTTTTTGTTGTTTTTTTGTTATAAGTGGTAGACAGATAGGCGATACAACGTAAAGCGGGGAAACAAAGAAATACATTTATCAAAAGGAAAAATCAAAAACAAAAGGCCGCAGGCAGGGGCGGGACGGGGGGGGATGCCTGGCCCGGGGGCGGGGCCCGAGGGGGCAAACATAAAGGAGACAATTTTCTCCCCTTTGTCCTTCGAGGAATCTCACCTCGGTTGTCAATGGGAGGGGGGGGGGGCCACACCCCCAACAACTCGAACGCCCAAAGAGGGGGGGGGTGGCGAGGTGAATGGGGGGGGGGGGGGGACAAACCCACCGGGGGGTGTGGGGGGGGTGGGGGGGGGGGTGGGGGGTGGTGGTGGGGGTGAGGGATCGGGGGTTCACCCCCCCCCCCCCACCCACCACCCCCCCCCCCCCCTAAAGAGAGGGAAAAAAAACATAGAGAATAACCAAAGAAGAAAGATCTAGGTTTTCTGGCTCTTGAAAAACAATACCCATGGGGGGTTGAAGGATGTTGATACTTTTTTTGTATGTAAATAATAAAAAACAAAGTGTTAAACTAATAGGGAATAAATGGGAGATATATATAGGAGAGATTGAAGGAGTACCTAATTCCTAGTAGGAATACGTTAAGATACTAAATTCCTAATAGGACAGGATGAGTACACAGTAATATTAATATGATATTTTTATACATTATTTAAAATAATATTGTGATTAGTAGTATCACTGGTTTCTTATTTTGTTAATAATGGAGGACTACCTTTTTTTTTAAAACAAAAACAACGTATGAAAAAGGGTTATTTGGAAATGTTGGCCGCATTCTTGATCTCGTTCGAATGAATTAGATATTAGGACTGTTTTAAGTTTAGTTTTCTATCGAGAATATTGGACATTGATTTTGGATTAGTGCTTCTGCTCGGTTTGAATCTTCCATTCCAATTGTAAGGCTCATAGTGTTGTTGTCATTATTTGCCACATGTGATTAGTGATTAACTAATGGCTGCCAAACATGATAACACACCTGCAGACGAGGGACTAAAGATGGAATTGTTCATGTCCACATACGCTCAATGATAACTTATTTGTTTGTTTTAATTTTGTTCAAACACGGCAGGTGGTAATTCTTTTTTTTGTGTTAAAATTTGTCTTTCATTATTTAATTAAAAAATAACTTAATTTTAAAGTAAAATCTGGGAATGTGGATCAAGGCAATTTTCGCCCTTTCTTATTATGGTAAGTAGCTAGAGTGATTGTCCAGGTCAACTAAGTTGCTAGATTAATCCTCAAATGATTATCATAATTTGCTACGTTAAGTTCTCGATCACCATTATTTTTCTCAATTATTTTTATAGAAATGTATTAGTCTTTCTCATCTTATGCTAACGTGATGTTATTTATATTTGACATATAAAATCTATCCAGGGTTCACCACGAATCCATCCTCACGCTTATCAAGAGGTCCATAAAAACCCAAATGTTATCTATCTTCATTTCGAGTCAAGCAGTCCATAGAGGTCGACGGACGGGTCCCAGAGTTTAAAAATGGAAGATAGTCGGAGAAGATAGATTAGAAGATCCATTTTATTTCATTTTTTCAAATTTACTCTATTTATTTTGTGTAATTATTTGTTTAGTTTAGGACAGATAAAAAATGGGTCAAAACCCAAAAAAAAGGGTCAAAAACCCAAAACATGTGGATCCAAATTCCGGTCCAGGCGGACAGAAAACCCGGATTTGGACCCCAGTCTCTCTCCTTCTTGGCGTGCTTTTAATTATTTTTTGATTGTCGATAGTCTTAAGTTAAGAAAACTCCAGATACCTCACGAATGCCTTAAAGTCCTTATCAGCATAAAACCAATAAATTTGCAAATAACTCACTTAGATAAGAAGTTAACATTTTAACTCTTTACCCTTCTAAGTAATTTTTGAAAATTAAGAATAAGTGATTTTAGCAAAACTAAGTTAGTTGTCGAATAGTCGTAATTAAGCGGAGCGTCTTAGGTGATTTCAAAACCTTCATAAGATGTTAATAAGAATCCGCGAACCCTTTTAAATATTTTTAACTTATTTTTCTGTTAAGTCTTTTGAAAATGAAAGTTTTTTTCTTAAAATATTAAGTGGCGACTCTCTAAAAAATTGAAAACGAAAAATAATATTTTTTCATAAAACAGAAATGGCGACTCTGCTGGGGACTTTGGAGGTTTCTAACCTTAAAACTAACGATATTTTGCTATTTGTGATAATGAGTATTTACTGTTTAGTTATCTTAGTTTTTAAATTATTGCATTTCATGGCATGTTTTCTGCCAACGAAAAAAGATGGATTAGGAAAAATGAATGGTTTCGTGGCTTTCCACGAATTTTTTCAAAAATACCCAAAATTCATTTTGGAAGTATTCAAACAAAGAGTTGGAATGAGGTTATCCGACGTTGTTGGGGTAGCTTTACCACGATTGTTGTCCGACTCGGATAAAACCGTCAACTTGATGAAACCTATTCTAGTAAGCCAAGCTTAGACCAAAACCAAAAAACCCAAAAAATTAAGCATTAGCCTAAGGACGGATAATACTCAAGGTGTATTAAGTCAATTTAGTAGATTAACGTTCAAAACTAGGGTCTAAGGTCTTTGACCACACGACACATCATTTGATGTGACATTTGAACCATTTGACCTGTACGTTGTGAAAACCAATTTGGGGTGGGTAAAACTAATTAGCTTCTAGTTTTGTAGATATGTACTATTTTCCAAAGTTCGACATGGTCGTTTATCAGCGCCACCTCAAAACCATAATGTCGGATAATAATCGGACAGGGAGATCATAGAAGAATCCCTTAACAAATACGTGGGGTGCATTGAAGGCCAGGCGATAAATTATGAACATTGGCCGAAATTGGTTGAGGCCTCGCAGGCTATAGGATAAGCCACGGAATGTTGTTACCATTCGGAACCGCCGGAAATTACCCGACTTTGGAGGAGATCATGAGATTGCATAGACACAGTAAGTAGGTGTGGGATAGAAAGGAAAAGAGAGATAACATAGAAGACATCTTCATCCCCTAATAAGCCTTTCTGTAGAAAATATTGGTGACTGGTTCGGGTCGAAAAAAAGGACTTTGACTATGGTGCCAAGAATCCCATTAGCATTCCAGAAATCTTTATATCGATTTGGACATGAAAGCTTTTACGCCCACTACAACCGAGAGTTCAAGATCCCTACAGAGAATGGAATGAAGCCTCCCCTCAGCATTATGTTGTAGCGTATGGGAACTATGGTATTCCCACAATAGTCCAAGTCGAGTATCAACACCCGAGTCCTATAAACATGCAATATTTTTTCAAAGGTTATGAGAACCAGGGGACAACAAAGTACTATCTTATAGCTCCGGTCATCATGTCCGATATGTATCGAGCCTTGGTAAAGTGCAAAGAGGGGCATCGATACTTTCAAGGATGCAACTTACTCTTTCAGTGGTGGATCCTCAGCTATTTACCAAAGAGTGCTGGAACTCGGGAGCTGCATACTCTTGACAACAAGAACACCGTTTAGGATTTGAATGACATGTTGTACTGGGCGAATATGGACAATCGAATAACAAGGGGGAGATGGGCTCAGATTTTCTCCGAATCGAGAGAAGAGGATCTCCAATAGATGTTAAACCATTTTATCTCCAAAGAAGTCATCGTGGAGAGCCGCAAATAGATTGTTCTTCCTCTCCCAGTTATTCAGGAAATTCTCCCTTATGCACCCTTTCGAGTCTTGCGACATTCCGGGAGGAGACAAATTGTACCCAAAGAAGCATACTATGGCGCTTATGTATACGATATTGGAAACGATAGAGTGCACGACGCGTATGAAATGTTCAGAGAATGGAAAAGTGCCAAGCGGATGGATAAATACACCATCACCCTTGACCGATTCAACGGTGGATACGACAAGGGTTAAAAAGAATGGCTGAAGAAGGGCATACAAAACGTCTCCTCCCAAATCCCATGCAGCTTTCACAGCGTAATGGATAGAGAATCTAAAAAAGTGGACGAGCTACAAGAGGTAAAGAAAGAGGCCCAAGAGTTGTACACTAAGTTGTCGAGAACAAAGCAACTCTTGAGAGGTCGAATCAAGACGGGGAAAGACTGGAGGACATGTTAGATGATCCGATAACCTGGATCAAGGAGGAAAGAAAATCGAGAGGATCTGCGATATGAAATCTGGAAGACAAAGGACGCCTTGGTGAAGGGTTCTTGATGATGCTAAGTTATATGTTTCAGCAAAAAAAAAAATTCAGGGGGGACGGCGACGGAGCAGGACCATCTGGAGCGACATAGTGGATTTTCTCTATGTATTTGTCATTTAGCTCCTATGTGGGCCTGCCTTTATTGCACTTTCAAATGGACCTTGCATGGGTTTGTCTTAAATGTTTTTTGCGTTATCTTCTCCTCTGTGAACATTATTATTCACTTGTGAAATTTATTTTGGGGGAAATTGTTTATATGGTTCAAATTCACGCGTACATCATTCAAATGCGCTAGGCCTACCCTTGGCACAAAAGGGTCCCCCTGTATGTGTTAGGACGCGATATATGTGTTATTAATTGCTTATGTGTTATGTTGCTATGAATGAGGATATCGGAAATGCACTCCTTCCCAGAATTTCCAAATATATAGAAGTCACTATTACAAATGTCCGACCAAAACTTTCTGAGTCTTAAGTTTCTCACTCAAAGACAAAACCTCATCTACAAACATTACTCTACTATCTTAGGAAAGGCAAGATCGCCGCTATGGACAAAGGAAAGGGTAATCAAACTGAACCAAGTAAGGAAGAGAGGGTCGAGATGCAAAAACAGCGTGGAAAATGCCTGTACGAGTCACTATTTCCTCCTGAGAGCCTCGAGTAGGAGATCAATAAAGAAAATTATGAAGAGGAAAGTCATGAAAAGTTACTTGGCCCGCCACCTTTTCTTTTCCGAGGATGTCTGCAAATGGAGATAAACAAAATTTCTCGCGAGGATATTACCGAAAGACGGGAAAAGAAAAGTAGGAGGTCATCTCGTGCGCTCTCATTGTTTAGCACTATCGTTTGCTAGGGCCTGTTAGGGACCCATTAAGAAATCATTCCCTTTTTTTTCACCCTAAGTGGATTAGGAGAGGACCTCTGCGAAGAAACATGTGAATATCATCCTAGGGAGAAAGGACATTTACAATTATAGAGGAGGTATTGGGCTTAAAACCCGCAATCGGTATTTATTCAGTATATGGATAGTACTCCTAACAACTTAGGATGACGGAGTTTCATACTTGCATGTGATGAACAAGTCTAACATCCTTGGTTCATAGAGGGAAACCAGATTCTTTTTTTTTTTTCCCAGTTTTGCTCAATTCCACCCCCCCACACCTTTCAAGAAAAAAATGAGGGAAATCTACTCAGATTTGGTTAAGAATGGCGTCTTTACCCATTACTACAAGAATGTGGATATGCAATATTCTCTTCAGCACGAAATCCAAAGCGTTTTTCTTATCATCGTCACGCCACAGACCACAACATTGAAAAGTGTCTCGACTTTCATCACGACCTCGAATCCCTCATCGACATGGGAAAGATTGAAGTTGAGACCGTTCCCCGTGGCTAAGATGAAGATGACGAAGGGAAGAAAATGATTGAGATGGAGTCATTGGTTTATCTTTAAGCTTTGTCATTTTTCCATTTCCTTGTAATCTCAACGAATGAATGAATGAAAATATTCTCTTTTGTACTCGAACTACGTTAAGCCTGAATTCTCCTTGTGAGATACGTAGGCAACCTTCCAAGACCCAGCTCCTATCTTTAAAAAATTTCATTCTCCCCCCTTTCATGTTACGAGAAGATGCGAAGTTCAGATCGATGGACGTCAAAGAACAACTACAAGAAGACTGTATATCAACGTGATTTAGCCTTTCTGAGATAGTGAAAAAACTAGAACAAGCAAACTCCTGCTTTTAAAAAATGTGTTTTCCTCCTGAAACAAAGCAACTTGTGTGTTTATCCGCTCTCTGTGTGATGTTATGCATTTTTTTATTCCGAATCTGCACTGACAAATCTGCCTTTGAGTTGTGTTCTTTCTCAGGTACTTTGAAACTGATATGTGTCGATCAAAATCTAGTAGATCATCCCTATTTCACCAAATCAAAAGGTCCCACAGATTCCTTCCCTAAACAAAGCTCAGACAAAAAAAGACTATTATGGGGGATAATAACAAAGAATAAAGCCTTACTGATGTTATGGTTGCTCAACCCACTGTAGCAGACCAGAATGAGTTGATTTTGTAGAAGATTGCAAAGATGAGGGTGGAAATGTGAAGGAGATAAGATCTGCCTCCGCTGGGTTTTGCCACTAACGCTGCTGATGAGAGATCTCCAATCTACTTTCCTTCTTCAAATATGAATCCAACCCAGAACCAGTCATCTAAACCTGCTAAGAATCCGTCGGTTATAGATCTGACTACCCAAAATCTGCAATATGTTTTCGCATCTTACCAAACTCCACCTCCTCCTCAAAATAACCATCCCCAAATTCCACCCAATCCTCTAAATACCCACAATCAAACCGCTCTGCCACTGCAAAATCAAAACCAAAATACTTTCAATCCCCGAATACCCCAGCACCACTTAAATCAGAATACAAATCCTCGAACGTACCCATAGAAATATCAAACCGCTCAAAATGCTCAGAGTCCCTCTGTAGCTCCACCCTTATCAAAAAGACCCACTTTTCAAATTCTCGTCCCTGCGAGCACGATGTGCATGGCTCTGAGATGGACCATTATGAAGAATAGAAAAAGGAGTGGAGGGCAAAGGAAGAGGTAAATGTCGACATAAAATAAGAGATCAAGAAAGCCAAGAAAGAGCTTCAATGCGTCCTTGATATCTCCGGTCTTAGTTATGAAGACTTATGTATTCATCAAAATTTGAACCTTCCAAAAGGATTCAAAATCCCGAAATTTGATACTTTCGGAGGAGTGGGGAACTTTATGGCTCATTTGAGAGACTACTGCGACCAGCTCGTTGGAGTTGGTAGGGATGAAGCTCTATGATGCGGCTCTTCAGTCGAAGCCTGTGTGGAGATGGAGAAGCTTCTTGACTGGTTACCCGCATTTGAAACAGGCATGACCAGATGGAATGCATTGTCCAAAGATTTTATCGATCAATTCGCTTACAACATAGAAATTGTTCCAGATCGATACTCTTTGGAGAAGATGAAGCAAAAATCAACCGAGAGCTATAGGGAGTTCGCCTATAGGTGGAGAAAAGAAGCGGCAAAGGTGAGACCAACCATGTCTGAAAAAGAAATCATTGAAGTATTCGTGCGCGTTCAAGAGCCTGAATATTATGATAGATTATGTTGCTCGTTGGAGCAAAGTTTGCCGAGATAGTCAAGATTGGTGAGACTATCGAGGATGGTTTAAAATCAGGAAAGATAGCCCATGTAGCCGCATCGCATGGATCTTCAGGGTTGTTGAAGAAGAAAAGAGAAGAAATCGCTGTTGTTTCATATGGGGGAAAGAAAACCCCCAGAAGCTCGTCATATTCCCAAGGCCGTTCTCGGCCTTCCCCAAATTCCTACCAAGCTTGCTACATGCAATCTAGTCATGCCAATAATCCTCCAATTTATCAGAATGCTACCTTTACTTATCCAAACGTCCAAGCTCCACTATACCAAAGTCCACCCCTGAATTACCAAAATCCATCTCCCATTTATCCAAATCATCCTCCACCCTACCAAATTTCATCTCCCTACCAGGGTGTCACTCCAAATTGTGCTAACGTGCAGTCGAGATACCGAACACCCCCTCCTGCTTACCAAGTCAAGCTCCACTATACCAAAGTCCACCTCCGAATTACCAAGCTCCATCGCCAAACTACCAAACAAACACATATCCCAGAAGCTAATCTCCCCGTCCAAATACCATAAGTTATAAACAGGTGCCCTCCTCCCCAACAAGGAAGTTATGATCACCCTCAACCTCGATTTGAAAAGAAACCTTCGAGAAATTCACTACGCTTGAAGAAAGCCGAACAAAGTTGTACGAGCGACTGGCTGCGGCCGGATATATCCATCCAGTGGGGCCAAACTGTTGGATACCAGTTCTAAGTTCTATAGGCCTGACCAAAGGTGTGCTTATCATTCCAACAGTGCTGGACATGATACTGAAACTGATTTACTCAAGATAAGATTTTTAAATATTTGATCGACCAAGAGGTGGTCTCTTTTCAAACAGTCGCGAAATGTCAACAACCAACCTTTGTCGATCATTGGAATGGTGCCAATGTCAACAAAAGAGACAACGATGAATTGGTGTAGGACAGGTGTAACTCCAATTGTGAATGACGATCTAGAAAATGGCGTGGCCTCATTAAGCGTCAAGGAGAAAAAAGAGTTTGTGATCTTGACACCCGCAAAGGGTGTCGCCTTGGTGCCACCAGAGACTCTCTTCAGGCCAAAATCTGTGATTGAGACTGCTGTCGCACAAGGTATGACGCAATTCGGAAGATGTTATACTCCTGAGGAGCTTGCTCTCGGAGGTCAAAAGAAGGATCAAGCTAAAAGTCCAATAAGCGAGGATGAGGCAAAGGATAACTGGAGAAGAATGCAGTCGAAAGATTATTATATTGTCAAGCCATTGGAGGAAGATTCCAGGCCCAGATCTCTGTATGACCTGATGATGAGTCTCAATCGACACAGACATGCTTTGATGAAGGCTTTCGATCGATTACATTTACCCACAAGGAACAAAGCCAGTAGTGATAACTGGGCCGCTATGATTCACCAGGATATTTGAGGGCACCAAATCAAATTTTGTGATGACGAGCTGCCTTTTGAAGGGATGTCACACAACAAGGCATTGCACATCACTATGGTATGCCGCGAGAAGGTCATAAACCGCATTTTGGTGGATGATGGATCTGGTCTGAATATTTGCCCGTTGTCAACGTTGAGGTACTTAAGGTTTGACTTAGGAAAACTTGAGCAAAATCAAGACAACGTGAGAGCCTTCGACGGAGTACAGAGAGAAACGTTAGGAGCGGTGAATTTGATCATCCAAATGAATCCAGCAGAATTCAGTGCACAGTTTCAAGTATTGGATATCGATACCAGCTATAACCTTCTTCTGAGAAGGCCTTTGATCCATATGGCTGGAGCTATCCCTTCTACTATGCATTAGATGATAAAGCTTGTTTGGAAGAACGAAGAGCTGGTTATTCTTGGCGAAGGGAGTCACTCTGGCAAACAGGCGCCAATTAGTGATGAAGTATCGCGAGGTACATATTTTTACACGATGGAGCTGGTAAATGCCACCGGTGAATACTTGTCCCCACAGACTCCCATGCCTGCCGTGTACAAGTTGATAACCACTGTGATGCTGTTTGTTGAGTGTAGAAGACTAGTTTTTGAAACCAGTTTCGGGATTGGGAAGAAAGAAATTCCACGGGATTCTGAGCTATTTCGTCCTCGTCAAGGGAGCCAGGATGGTTTGGGGTACATCTTCCAGATGATGACATTGAAGATGGAGAAGCAAAATGATCAAGCATTGGCTAAGCCGATCCCACATTTGTATCATTCCTTCAAGTCCGGGAGTATGCCGAGCAGAGACCTTGGGGAAGGAATTGTGCCTCTTCGAGGAAGATCTATGTTGTTATTGGGAAGAGCGAGATAGATGGTATATGCGATGCTAAGTTAGGAGAATGCTGCAGAACTGGACCTCCACGGGTCCCATACTTGATCCCCGAACTCCTTGGTATAAGGGCATCGTTTTATGCATATTTAAATCGGTTTATAGTCCGAAAGAGGCTCGATACCAAACCCATTTGCATTTTTCTTAACTATTTGAATTTGAATTTCCATCGTGATTTTCAAAGAAAGGCATTCTGGGCCCTATTTGCCATGGCTTAAAGTTTGCATCGTTTGCCAATTTGAATAAAAGCCTCTTTTATTTATAAAATTATTTATGTACATCATTTCTTATACTTGGTTTGTTTATGGTTTTCATTATGTAAGGTTTCAAACAGCCAACGTGTCAGGTCATGTCACGAGTGAATGAACAAATGAGTCCGTAATGATGAGGTTGATGATTACGGAAGAAAGAAAAAAATTAGGAACCCAGAGTGAGGATGACGTCGGGGAGGGGAATTCAGCCAGTTTAAAATTCAACATAAACAAATCAGAGCGAGGAAACGGACATGTAAATTTGGGAGATTTAGAGTGTGTTAAAGAGGTTAAGATCAACATTCACTTAAATAAAACTCAAAGAAAAGGCCTAATTCATTTGCTTACTGAATATGTTGATGTGTCCGTTTGGGAAGTCGGTGACATGTAAGGGCTGAGTATCGACGTTGTATCTCATAAACTTCCGATTAATCTGGGGTTCGATCCGGTGAAGCAAAAGGCTCGGAAGTTCAAGCCTGAACTGAGTTTAAAGTTCAAAGAAGAGATCACCAAGCAAATAGAATCTCGATTGGTGGAAGTGACACAATAACTAACTTGGTTAGCCACATTTGTTCCGGTTTGCCAAGGGGAAAGATGGGAACATACAGGATTTGTGTCGACTATAAAGAATTCTAACAAAGCTAGCCCGAAGGATAATTTTCCGTGCCGAATATTCATATGTTGATTGATAATTGTGCTAAGCATGAAATGCCGTTCATTCGTGGATTGTTACGCGGTTATTACTTAAATTCTGATGGATGAGGAAGATTGACAGCAAGACCGTTTTATTACACCTTGGGGGCGTTCTATCATTAAAGAGTGAGTGATTTCAATTGGCCAAGAATGATGTGTTGCGAACCTATATGAGGGGCCTATGACAACCATATTTCATGACATGGATTCATAAGGAGATAGGTGCAGTGGATGATGCAATAATCAAATCCCGCAAGAGTTCGAACCACTTGACGCGATTTGAAGAAGTTCATTGAATCGTCCTGTCATATACTTGAAGTTTAATCCCGCTAAATGTTGAGTTTTTAAGAGTACCAGCCAGGCATAATTGTTGGGATTTAATAGTAAGTAAAAGGGGGCGCGGGGGGCGGTGGTATCGAGAGCGATCTACTAAAATTAAAGCAATTCACAAAGTTTCCTCCACCGAAGACGAGAAAAGGAGAAAAAGGTGATTTTTTTTTTTGGAAGTTATAGGAAGATTAAACTACATCAATCGGGATTCGTTAGCTCAAATAAAACCATGGTGTGTGCAGTATATCTTCAAGATGATTTGAAAAAAGACGCTCCGACAAAGTGGACTGAAAGTGTGTCAGACTACTTTGATTGCTATTAAGACTATATATCCAATCCAATGGTAGATTGGTTCCCTGACGAGAAGAAGGGAAAAGTCCTTGTTGTTGTATTTGTCCTATTTCATGATAGTGCATCGGATGGGTGACTTGGTCAAACACGCAAGACAGGAAAGAAGGGAAAGGGCTATCTCTTACATAAGCAAAGAAGTTTACTCCCTACGAGTCTGTTATACTCTGTTGGAGTAGAACGTGTTGTGCTTTGACTTGGATTGCCCAGAAGTTAAGAATTATCTGTCTTCATTAAACGACATATTATTTTCCAGAATTGGACCAGCTGAAAGTATATCGTCCAGAAGGCGATGCCGACCAGAAAATAGCTAAAGTGGCAAATGTAGTGAAGTGAGTTTGCATTGTGTATGGGCCTAAGAAGGCGATAAATAAACGCACAAACTTTGGCTGATCACTTTGACACAAAATACCGTGATGAAGAGTATGAACTACATAAAACTTATTTTCACGATTGAAATAAGTTCATTTGTGAGTTGAAGAAATTTCTGAAACATACCCCGCTGGAGGACTATTCTTTGATGGAGCGGTAAATACACAAGGGTGGTACAGGTATTATTGAAGCAGTCTTAGTATCAGAGTCTAGTCAACATATCCCATGGCGGCTAACTCCGAATTTAATTGAAAAGGAACAACATGGCACGAAAGCCGAAGCTTGTATCTCTTGCGTTTTGAATAATGGCTATTGACATGACATTCACAGAAGGTTATGGTGATTGGATATTTCAGAATTATTTGATTATCAGGTTCAAGGAGATGGTCCGTGAAGAACCCAAATATTATACCTTAACGTACAGTATGTACAGAAATTGGGATGCAAAATATTTCGACGAGATCGAGTTCAGAATACTCCCAAAAACACCAAAAATGAGTTGGGCGATGCTCTTCCACCATTGCTTCAATGATTGTAAAACACTCCATGATACTGATTATAATTGATGGTTCCATAATAATAGGAGCTGAAATGAAAATAATCCAGTCCATTGTTCACAGTGTGAAGCAATACCAGACGGTTTGACATGGTATTTTGTATAAAAGAAGTATTTGGAGTCTGAGATTATTCCTGAATATGTTGCCGTTAATCAGAAGAATTCAATACGCCGTAGGCCTCTAATTTCTTTTCAAGTGGAGAATCCGTATAGGACGGACTCTAGCCTTAGGTCTTCTCAGATGTGTGATGCCTTGCTGAAGCTGTGAGCTATTGAACACAATATGAATGAGATCATTTGGTAAGAAACTAATCGAGGTTTGTGGGCCACGGATATGAATGGATCACTTTGGAAAGCGAAAAAATAAATCTTGATTTCGACTGACCGGTTATTTCGTGCATGACGATGGAGAATGACTGCTGCAAGTTGTACAAAAAATGTTTCCCCCACCTCCCCACCACACACACAAGACAAAAAAAAGGGCATCCACGCCCCCCCTCACAACTTCCGGTGCCCGATACCAGTTCAAGTCCCAGCCGGAAAACCGCTTTCTTTCGCCCCCATCACCCCCACCCCCCTCCAACCCCCCCCTCTCCATCTTCCCATAACACGCCCCCGCCACCCCCAACCCCCCTCCACTCCCCCCTCCCCTATCCACCGCTAGCCACACACCCCCACAACACTCACTTCCCCACGCCATTCCCGCCCTCCACCCCCCACCAACCCACCCCTACCCCAACCACTACCCCCCCGCCCCCTTCACTGTTCTCCGCCTCACCCTCCCACCCCCCCCGAAGGACTCCCATTTCCACCTCCCTCCCCCCACGCTTACCTCCCCCCTCCACCCCACGCTCTCCTCCAACATCCTCCCCAAACCTCTTACCACCCCAGCCCCTTCCAGCCTCCACCCCTTAATTCGTCGTTCCTCCGATTGGGCCACCAACCCCCACTTCTCCTTACCTCTCGCAAATACCCCATTTCCCTCCCCTGATCCACTCCTCACCCCTCTCAGCTAGACGCTGCAAACCCCCATGAGTCTCCGGAAAAAGAACATGTTGCAAGGCACGACAGCCTACCTTCTAGCATGACCGGTGAAAAAATGTGAAATTCGGTGCAACGAATCTGGGTGCTGTGATGGATGTCATCGGTCACAGATAGATTAGAATTGCCCAAACCCGCTTTTAATGCGTTTACACAGATTTCACGCAAGGACCCCCGCCAACGCCTTCAGAGCCTCAAAAAGGCACAGAGACCCAAACGCAACCCTCACACACCCTCTCCTCCAATACAAACCAAGGTCTCCCCCTCCGCGCCCACCAGCCTGGATCCTCCCCCCTCACCAAAAAACCCTACAAGCACAACAAGAAACCACACACCTCACCCACCACAGCCCACTACACACCTCCCCCCCGCGGCACCTCCTCTCCCCTCATCTTTCCCCCACCCCCCCCCACGAAACCACATCCACCCTACAAATGTATCTAACACCCACATCCAAACCTAAAAAAGCCACCACGCAACATCAGTGCAGACACCTACACACCATTCGCGAGAAGACTCGAACGGCACCCCCCGTCCTAAGCTCCGTCTCACGGACCCACCCGCCCTAGAAAATTCATACCCCCATGAGGCAGACCGACACAAGACCCGCCCCCCCCCCCGCTAAACACGGACGAGTCTCCCCCCTCATCATCGCCCTCACCCCCCCCACCACACACCAACCTATTATCTCCCCATACACACACATCATCTCCCTCAACCACCTTTCCACGCCCACCCTCCTAACTCAGCTCCCAACCTACATCACTCCCCTAACACACCACCTGCACACGTAACTCTCACACATCTTACCCTCTGCCCCACACTCCCCTCTTCACTCCAGCCTATCTACCCAACGGCCATCCCCCTCACACCCTCTCATACCCATTCCATCTCCAAAAACTACCCCCACCCTTTCCACCCCCCACAATACCCCCCCCCCCCAGCTTCACAAGCCCAACTCCTCGACCTACAGCCCTCCAACCCTCCCCTCCCTCACCCACCTCCACACACTAAAACCGATCTTTCCATCTCTCCCCTCATCCCCTAGTCCTTAGTATTCTCCCTTTCCGTCTCTCTCCCATTTCCTCCCTCCATCTCTAGGCTACCTCCTAAGTACCAGAATCAAATTATTGACGTGGATCACACGTTTTGCGGTTTATTCTTGCAAATATTAATAGTCAATAGATGATTTGAGATATATCCGTGAGCCAAATTTAAGATCACGCTCACCGGATTTCAACTAGGTTATCGTTCCCCAAATGACTGGAGTTGTAGATGCCGCCCCCAATAAGAATATGACAAGAGCTACCCCGTCTCCCGGGTGAGGTCTGACATGATACTACGAGGGACTGTGCCCTGAGAGTTACCATATGCATTTATTGCGTGTTATTAGCTATGCACGATTATACCGACGTGACAATCTGGAGCTACTCCATACTTGCTAGTGTATTGAAACCGGAAGCAATGATTACATGACGAAGTTAAATACCACGTCTTTGAGGATCACCCAACAAGTTGGTTAAGTAATGCCGAATGGGTCAGCAAGCAGATTGAATCAACTCTGAACTTGATTGATGGGAAAAGAAGAAACGAATGTGTGTTTGTTCATTGTCGTGGTATCGACAAAGAATATGATTCGCGCTTTCCACAGAGGAGAGTAAGAGCTAGAACTTTTGAAAAATCGGTTAGTAGACTTAAAAGCGCATTTTCCCATCCAGACGAGTACAAAGGAAAAATTCGCATTTCAAATTGGCAAGGACCTTACATGGTTCGTAAAGTATTATCTGGAGGTGCTTTGGTCCTGTCGGAGATGGATGCACCGTATGGCCTAAACCTATAAACTCAGACGCTATCAAAAGATACTGTGTGAAGCATCGGCTTGCATTTCTATTATTTACTTGTAATCATTATGTTTGCTTGTATTTGTTTTGCTTAAATTTTATCCCTATTTGTAATGAACTACGTTTGACCTGAATTCTCGAGAATGAGATACGTAGGTGGCGTCGGTCACCCTATTTATTCCCGTTAACTATATCTTTGTATTTGAACTATGTTCGACCTGAATTCTCAATAATGAGATACGTAGGCGGCCTATGTCGGTTTCTTTGTAATTTTTCTTATTTTTGTCAACCTTTGAGGAGGGAACTACGTTTGACCTGATTCCTACCTCAACGGGATACCTAGGCGCCGCAAGGGTTCGGTCATATCTCCCGTAAGATTTCTATTCATCTTTACGATAGAAATTGGGACAGAATTTTTGAGAGAGACTAAAAAATTCTCGAGAAGAAGATGCTTCCTCGACAAGTCAAGGCTGAAGATATTTTGGAGATTTAACAGGACGAATTTTTAGAAGAAGATCTCAAAAATTCCATAAATCTTACTCAGTTACCCCAAAAAGTGGACACATAAGTAAGACAGTAACTGGGACAGAAATTTTGAGGATGGACTCAAAAATTTGGCCTGGGTTTAATCTATAAGTCCGGAGTGACTATGAAAACTCCCCAGCGCATAATTAGATAGACTAAAGCATCAGACTCAAAGAAAGTGTTAAGCTGATATGACATGGACTTGGACAGTGACTTTTTTCAGATACTATTTCTCAAAATTAGTTTCTTAAAATTTCCCCTTTGTTTCATTTGTTTCGGTATAAAAATAGTTGTATTATCTATCAGGTTGGGGAGGTCAAGAAGATCAACCGGAGATAAAGGGACAAGTAGTAGACAATGAAGAATCGACATAGATTCATCCTGTTAAAACTAAACAATTTTCTATGGACGTAGGTTTATAGGCTTTGTTTGATACCAGCGGAATTTCTTGACGATGGACGAAATAGGGGAAGTCAAAGGAGAGAGAAACCTCTCCCAAAATCAACAATTTTCCTAAATATATCAATCATTTTATACGCTTAGGCGAAAAATTGGGAAATGATTTGTTTTATTTCAGTCAAATTCCAAACAAATGAAGTTTGCAAGGAACGGCCATCTGGATTAGAAGGTTAATAAACAAAAAACCCCAAGGAAGGTGAGGATTTAGTAAAGGAAGCAGTTTTCATCGTAATGTCGGATATGATATTATGCATTACCAGAGGGTCAGTTATTTTATTGTCGATCAAGACGATATACTATCTGGAAGTCATTTTACCGTAATCATCATTGGAGACGATATGATTATCCAGAAAGCACTCAGAAGATCGCTATGTTGCTTGATTGAAGCACTATCTTCATTTAGTACCAAGGATAACATCTAGAGTTAATATTCATACATCGTGGAAGATCATGCATCGCGAGTCAATATTCATGCATCACGAAAGATCATGCATCGCGAGTTAATATTCATGCATCATGAACGATCATGCATCATGAAAGATCATGCATCACGAGTAAATATTCATGCATCGCGAGTTAATATTCATTCATCGCGGAAGATCATGCATCGCGAGTGAATATTCATGCACTGCGAAAGATCATGCATCGTGAGTTAATATTTATATTTCGCAAGACGATTTCATGCCTGACGAATTAGGCATCGCGGAGAAGATATTTTCCCCATGCTCGCAGAAAATTTATGCATAGGAGAAGATTTCATGCTCGCAGAAATATGCATGGCGAGGCAGATATCAGGACCTCGCAGAATATGCAAGAGGGAAGTTTCATACCTGCAATAAATCTCATAGACGGGACAAATTAATGCAAGCAAGAAATCATGCACTGCAGAGAAGGAATTGTGCATGTCAAGAGAAAATATCCCCTCAAGATAATCTGAACGACATCAGAGAAATATAACTGCCTCAAAAAAAAAAATTTTTATTATTTCAACATCAAATAAGATACATGAAGATTATAGTTCAACCCAAGACATAAACTTTAGTGGCTTTAAGTTCACTCAATCGAGTTGAGTCAAATGTCGGGGAGAACGCTTAAGTGTCGACACGGTTAAAGACACTGTCTCCATTTAAATTTCATTGTCATGCTGACAAATTTATCTCAGTCTTTGTCGAGAGCATACAAAAGGATGAATTCTCCCAAAAAACCCACAAGTGATGGACGTACATCAAAAAGAGGATGCCCTTGCACAAGTGAACATTTCTGCAGTGAACTGGGGACATAGTCCGAAGAGGAATGTCAAACTATTGGACGCGAGCAGAGAAGCAGACTTCCACCACAACAAACCCACACCCCTAGCCGAAGGAGCGGGATTTTTCTTTGGCTTTTGACAGTTCTTGGTCCTCGCATTCAGAACTTTGATATTACAGAAGCAGTTTACAATCGGGTGTCAATGCATTAGAGCTTTGACATTAGTTGTGAGTTTTAATTATGGCTGTGAAGTATACCACATTTATGACTAAGAGGTTACAAGCCTCCTTTTCACACTCGACTTAATTAGTCACTCTTCCGGAACCAAAGGTTGTCTAACATAATGGATTTCCTTTTCAACTGATTGAGTCAAACTACAAGAAGCCTGATTCTTGAGGTTTAAGAATATGTAGGCGCGTCAATGATAAAAACTCGGCGTATTCCAAACATTAACTCTTGAATACCATTCCCGAGCATTCGATCAATCCATAATTCGGTATCGAAATGACTCTTAATTCTTCAAAATGGTGTTAATCAAGATATTGAAGTACAGGTGGCCTGAATTCTCATATAAACTGGAGATATGTAGGAAACCATTCCAGAGTAGTCCATAATTTCTTAAAGTACGTACCCAAATCCATGGCTTAAAGTGAATGAGTGGTCGGTCAAAGCGATTTGGTCAATTCATCTTCCTCTAATTATTGCATAAATTCCAAGTTAAAATGAGGGAAAATTGTTGACACTCATTTTGACCCTCACATCAAGATTTATCCTGAGTTTCTTCAAAAGTCAAACAAATTAAAATTAATTGTTTGTAAATTTCAGGAATATAGCTGAATTATATTTATGAAATTGTGCTTTTAGACTTGAATAACTAATGCATGTGTTAAATCATTAAGCGTTGAATATCCAAAATATCTCAAAAAAATTATTTTGTTTGTTTGATTATTGTAATTGTATAAAGTTATATCGCAAAATTATTAAGTATATTTAAGTTAATTATTTGATTTTTGTCTAAGTTAAGAAGCTCATTGATTGATTTGATTAATCATTTTATCTAATATTACGAGTTTGTGACGAATCTGCTCAGCTTACTTTGGAATGGATTTGGGCTTAGTTAAATGCAATCTCGTCCAAAATTTGTTGGCTTATCCTCAGCCTATCTTAAAAACAAGTTTGGGCCATCACAACCCACCTTTTTTTTACAAGGAACCCAACATTTGATTCCCGGCCCTTTTGTTTTACTTTTTATTTTCCTTGCGTTAAGCGCGTAGCGATACGTTTTGTTCCCTTCTTCTTCCTTGCGAGCGAAAACTCCAAATTAAGGCCCCTAGCGCGTCAACGGCGGACACCTGCAGATTCTGTCCTGTTTCTCCCCTGCTCTTGTACGACTTCAGCAGGCTGGAAGGACACGCTAAACCGCCCTCGCATCACAGGATGGAGCCACGTTGTTCCAAGGACATTGAGATCTATCTCGAGCGTCTATTCTCTTTTCCTATTTTGGTTAAGGTCAGTTTTCTCAGAAAGTATTGTTGATCCAAATGGGGAAAAGGGATTTCGAATTCAAAAAGGGACATAGAATCTTAATTTTTCCCTGGGTTTTTTCACAAAATTCCCCCGCCTTCCCCCTACCTCAGAACCCTAAATTCTGCTATAAATAATCCCTTAGGAGTAGAAACGCTTCAGGTTTTTTTTTTAAAAAAATGATAATTATTTCTTTAAGAGCTTTTGGTCGAACTTTTGAGCAAGAAGAAGGGAAGTTTTCTTCTTCTTTTTTTCACAGATATAGTTAGACGGAGCTACAGATGAAATATACCAACGCATACAAATCACATCGAAAAGGGGTGAAGATGGGGTTTGGTTAGAATCTTATTCTTCTAGTTTTCTCAAATATTTATGAAATTTGATTGTGTCAAAGACTACTACTCAGCCCTCGTTTTCTACACTCATAAATCATATTTACTTGCCACACTATTTTCTAACAAAACTAAGAATTATTTTAGATGACTTTCTCTATATGCTCTATTGCTTCTCTATTTTGTGTGTCTTCAAGTATTCACTTACTACTCTATTTATAGAGTTTTTTGGAACACTTGTTACTATAATTAATGACATAATGATGGTGAGGGCCAATGTCCACAAAAACTTGGGCCTGTCTAAACTCTATAAACTTTGAATACTACTCGACAAATGGGGACTACAAATTATCATAGTGTGGTACAAATTTTAACATTCTGGCTAGTAATTTTCAAACAATTATGGATGGCAAATTAATGGATTCCCAAGATTTTATTACCACAATAAAAACCACATAACTGAGTATAGATTTCTAGAGGTAGAATCAAAATTGAATTTCACAGTTCACAAGTTACGTCTAAAACAATTAATGAAGTTGTTTTGAAACAAAATCAGTTTGGAAGGTCCTATTCCCATTTCACTCATAGACCACCAGTTGCTGCGATTTCTTCTCCTTTCATGACACTAATTCAGTAGACAGAGCACTTCAACGGGCTGCAATTGCAAACACTACAAAGTGGCTAGAGTTGTGCTCCAATAATTTTGAGGGAACAATCCCACTATGTTTGGTGAGATTAGGAACTTTCCAGTTATGGATTTAAGCAACAAATTATTAGCGGGACAAGTAATTTACTTTAGTATAGGGAACCAACTTAGAGTCATTAAATTGACGGGAATAAGCTGAGGCGAAGTCCGCAATCTTGATCAATTGAACATTTGGCAAGTTCTTGATTTAGGTAACAAGGAATTGAATGACAAATTTCCTAAATGGTTGGGATACCTACCAGAGTTGCATATTTTATATTTGAGATCAAATAAGTTTATGGACCTATAAAAGATTTGAGGACTGTCAACTTGTTTGCTCAAATTCGAGCCATACATCTCTCATCCAATGGATTAACTGGAGATTTACCTGAGAGCCTTTTCAAGAATTTTGAAGCTATGAAAATAAATGGTGAGAACAAGGAACGTGGAGCATGTGTGATATGGTCTCATTATTACACAAAATTCCTTTATAGTGGCAAAAAGGGCTAGTATTGAACTATCTCGAGTTTGACTACAAACATAATAGCGATCTCTCAAGAATAGATTCGAAGGTCATATCCCAAGCTTATGAGATCCGTTGGGCTCGTAGTTGAACTTATCTATACTCGCTTTAGCGGGTCAATACTAGCATCCTGCCACCAATATCTTACTTAATCATTGGGTATCCTCTCATCCAACAAAATCAGCGGAGAAAGAAATTTCACAACAAAAAACTTGATCACTCACTCACTTGAAGTCTTAAATCTTCTCACCAATATCTGTTGATGCATCCCAAAGGAAAACAATTTGATACATTTGAGACAGTTAATACAGAGGGATGATGGTTATGTGGATTTCCACTGTCACTGATTATGGGGTGCTGATAAGGTAGCACAAACGACGCTCAGTTGAGCTAGAATCAAGAAGAACGAGGAGATTATTAATGCTCAGTTGGTGGCGGTTTTTCAATGGGTCGGTTGTGAATTTTATTGGGGGGGGAATGGCCATAATATACATAATGTTATCAACTCAATATCCAACATGGTTTTCAAGGATGGGTTTTAAATTGGAACACAAAATCATTACAAGAATGAAAACGATATTAGTGATCGTCACCTTGAGGTATTCAGGTGACCTTGTTTTTTCCTGAAATTTTTTCCTTTAAAGCTTTAACTTAAAATACTTCTTTTTTGAAAATTGCAGGATTCAACTCTAATATGTTGTTGGTGAGGCAAACAAAAGATTGTACTTTCCTAGCTAGTTTTTGATGTATTTGAATAAAAGCATTAGTTTTCGTTTATCAATAGTTTGTTACAAAAATCAAGCTAATTATATTTAGCTGAGATTGTTCGACTTTAAAGTTCAGTTAATGGATTTATGAAATTATAGGATGTAATAATAGTTGATCAGTTAATGGATACTTTATGTTTGTGTTATGATGTCACGAGACAGAGTTGGAGAAAATTAGAAACTAAGGGGTTTCCTAAGAACCATTGCGTCAAAGCATGTATGGTTATGTTAGAAATTTAAGTTCCCTTTTAGAGAATAATAAACTAAACATTTAGGACGATGAGCACTTACTAATAAGCACAAGAACGATGATGAAACCTTTAAAAACAATAGAGTACACGTTCGGATGAGGAACAAAGCCTGCAGATGGACATTTAATCGGAACAACTCTCATCCTTTTGAAATAACAGAAAATTCATCCATAAAATAAGTTATATATGTCTGTAAAAACCAATCATTTCAACACCGAAGGAAATACCAAATCTTAAAAGCTACTTTTCCCCCTCCATGTAAGGGAGCGCTGTATAAGTGAGTTATTTTTCAAGTTTCTATACACCATTAAAACAAATTGCATAACCAAATTGTCATTGAACTAACGGGCAATGCATTTCGTTTTAAATTACAACAGTAGATCATTTTTAATTACAATGGCATAGCGGAACTCAATTGCCAGTAACATGTTCTTAATAGTTTAGCGAAGAATTTTTTTTCGGGGATGAAAGTTTATTGTCAGCTAAGGCAGGTGTTCGCTCCTTTATGGTCATGAGAAAGTAGAGAAATCTATTATAGCATCAAATACCAATACTCAGTTTTCAGTCATATGACAAGTGAACCTAAATTTACATTGATTCAGAAAGAGACTGACGGATGTTTCAAGAGACGAATTGTGATTGATCTAAACTACGGAACTACAACAGAAATATAAAAATAAGAGACTCTGGATGAAGAGGAGTGTTGACACCGAATTTACGAACTTTACCCATTTTTAGGAATGCCTATTCAATGAATATTCATTTTCAAATCTATTTAATGTCAGAATTTAGTCGATTATGCATGGAAAATATATATATTATATAAAATTATGGTAAATAGTAGTAAACATTGAAAATTATTACAAATTTCCAACTGTTTAAAATTTAAGTGATTTTTAATTATAAATAATGATAAATTTGTCGTATTTTATTTGGATAACTTCCTCAATAAACCAAATTAAAAGTGATGTAGGGTTGACGCTCCTCGATCCACACTCGTGACAGTTGATCTTTTGGCCACTCAAAGAATTAGTAAAGGGTCCTCATGTTCAGAGGATCGAACACTTTAATTGGCTTTCTCTATATTCACTTCATAGACTTTGTATTGATGAGAGATTCTGTCTCAATAATTCTATTGATGTAGTAGATGAATTATGAGACTATGTTAGACTTCCGCTTTGATCAAACTGTATGATATAAAACTGTTTCTTTGACATCTTTATTTCTGTTTTCTGTCATGATGTATGCCCAAAGAGACTTGTTTAGGGACGTGGGGTCCTATACACAAGTTACAAATAGGGTATACTTGAGTCGTGATAATATGAAACACCTTAATGGTGGCAAGTGGTTGATATGCTATGGACATTTTGTTTTGCATTGCCTCGACATTGTTTTGCTCTTCATTTCAGTTATTGAAGAGGTTACACAAGAACTGGAGCAAGTTCAATAAGGTGAGGACATTGTGAAGTACTTTAGGAAATATGACATTGATGAATAAAAGAAGGGGGGTGGGTGACTCAGGCACATATATTGATCTATGTCTAAAATGTTTGAATTAGTGCATGGTCTTATGCACCTTTTACAGTACAAGTATATTGTATATAATCTATAGGTTATTGTTTCATTAAGCTTCAGTTTGTATCAGTATTGGTATCATTTATCTTGATATAAAACTAAAATGAAAGGATCAATATTTTTCAATGGTATATGACTTGAGCTTGTTTCTTTCGCACATGTACATGAAAATTTCATGTTCTATCCATGTTAGTATAGAGAGATTTTTCTATACGTAAATAAAAATATGTAAGTTATATTGTTGCGATAAAAAACACTGACCATGAAACTAATTATGTTGAGCCCGTGCATGCACAAAACATGATAATCTAAGTGATACATTTATTATATATGGAAAATTGTTGTAAATGATGGTAACAGATAGTGAGTGGAAAAGAGGACAAAGATTGAAAAGAGTGGTTCTGATGATCTAATGCACCACAGAGGATATTTTCATAAAAAAAAATGAATATACATTTGTAGCTTATCTCAACCATCCCATATAAACCAACCACGCTTCCCTGCCCCTACTTTACCAACCAACCATGTTTTAATAGAAAAATATCAAAACAGTTCGACTCACCAAACTCACTCTACACTCATCCCTAACCCCATCCCCATCACAATTATTTTAACAAATAATTAAAATAAATTTCAAAAAAATAAAAATTACCCCCACTCACCTACAGCCTACCCCGTAACCCTATCCCCAAATTCTTTTTTAAGGAAAAACAATTAAAAAAAATAAAATTAATATTTTTTCACATCCATCTCTCTCAAAAAAGATCAAAATTATCTTTTATTTGCCTTAACACTCAATATGATCGTTATCCTTTCACACGGAGCACTAATGATTCTTCAACTTTGTAAAAGTGGTGCAATTTTAGTCTATCAAATATTTTCCGTTAGTCACTAACGGAAGTCGCTCATATCTTAGCATTAAATTGATATGGCCAAGTTTCTCTTTTCTAGAGGAAGAAGTGAAGTGATTATATTGTGGGAGAGTTCTTCTTTTAGTATTATAATATCTATAGATAGTGTGAGCAGCTTTATTAGATAGTACTTATATTGGTCTTCAATCTTTTGGTAGGGTCTTTAAAATAAAATTAAACACGATCAAAGATTAATAACTCCAAATGGACAAAATATTATTGACTTATTGATAATGGTTTATCAATTATGATTCATAAAACAAAGCTTTGAAATGAATAATGAAAGGTAGATGTGTACATATCTCATCTTTACGGCTCTACCTTCTCAGATATTAATATTTTTTTTGAAAGATCATTTTCTTATCTTACCTCTATCTTTTCTTATAAAAATATTATTTTCAAAAGATTTACGATTCAAAAGAATTTATAATTTGGTAATAATTTTATTATAATTATTTTTGTGATTATTAATTGTATAATGATTTATGATTTTTCTTGACAAGTAATGGATAATTTGATAATAATTATTAAATTACTATTTTATGCTTAATTGGTAATAATAAGCTCTTAATTTTTTTGAAATTCTAGATAATTTACCTGTTTTGTTTTGTAAGGGTGCCGTGCAAGGCACGAACATTTTAAGAAATTAAAAATAATTATAAATAAGGTATATAAATACACAACATGATTAAACTAAATTTCAAATAACAGCTTCAAGTACATTACTCAGTTGCAGAGCCTTATACATGAACTGCAATGAAGGCCAAAACACTCACTTATGTACTTGTGCGTTGGTCTGGTAGGTGAATTTTTGAATTCCGGCAACTCTCAGGTGTTAACACAAGTAGTTCTTCCGCTTGAAAACTACGACCTAAGAAGAAAAGAACGGAGTAATCAACATTCAGCAGAGAAGAGAATGAGAATACATCTAGAACGTTAAATTGGCCATCGAGACCACTAACAACCCCTTGTTCGCGAGGATGAAACATGTAAAGCAGGAAAACCTTTCACACAAACAAGGCTGCTAACAGGAAAAAACACAACTCCAAGCTGAAGTGACATGAAATACAGAGAAAACTACAAATGAGTTGAAGAAGACATAATCTGAATAAATTGAACCACAGAAGTTATGCTCAGCCAACAGTGTAAGGTATATATCATTACATATTCAACCATGATTAATATATTACAGTGAAGTTTCTATATTAAAGTGAGAGAATGATACTCATAGTGTTCAAAGTAAGCAAAAGGTGAGGATTATACAAAGCCTACAGTGCAGAAACTACAGTAGGAACTTACAGAGCATAATCTTGGTACTGATCTGCTCCAACTGAAAGAATGCAAACAAGAGTGATATACCACCACTGCGACAGGGAGCATACCTTTGTTAGCCTAGAAGATCAACGAATTTGCTGTTTTCCCAAGGAAATGGAAAGAGACGTAGACGAAGGAACAAGCAAATAGGTGGCGGCTGTGAATGGAAGTAGCAAATAGATGTCAACAAAAGAGTTTCACTTTGTCTAAAAATGATGCTTACGCGTGAATTGGTGCTTTCATTAAATGGCGCAGAAATCGAAAAGAAGCATCTAACCAAAATAAACAAACAAACAAACAAACGTAAAATACCTTTTTTTATTATTTACGGAAGGTACCCTTATGAGACGAGTCACGTGGCAGTTTCCTGGTTTGGTCGGACCAGAAAAAACCCAAAACACTATATAGAATTGATTTAAATTTTTAACTTATATTGTTATACCAGAACTTACTAAAAATTAATATACTTAAAGAAGGAAAATTTAGGAAGTAGTATATTTCATAAAAAAATTGTAACTATCTATTAATGTGTATAATTGCTATTTATAGCCATGAAAATTATGAAATCATCTCTTGTGTGAGCCCCACGTGGCATATGCTACAACAATATACAAACTTATTACTTGTGTGGGGTCCACGTGGCATATGTACAAACTTATCACTTGTGTGGGCCCACATGACATAGGCACAAACAATCCCCCTTGTAGTGTTAGCTAAGTATATAGACATACATTAATACGATAATGCTGTTTCATTAAAACCTTCTAGGAACCCAGTGGACAAAACTCGACTAAGAAAAACGAGTCCAGTGCGATTTTACTCCCCCCTGTAAAAACCACGATCCGATGGTAAGTTTTCGCATCCCAATTTTGTGAACCATATTCTCAAAAGTTGAGGCTGGTAAAGATTTGGTAATAGATCGGCCTGGATTATCGTTGAACGGAATTTGGTCGCACATCATCGATCACCATTCTTCTGAAGACAGTGTTGAGAACAATTTTGGTGACACGTGTTTCGTTCTATCTCCTTTTACTAAAGCACTATTATTGAGCTATGCAGCCAGCATTGTATTCAAAGAGTATGGTGGGTATCTGACGTCACACTTCAAACCACATCTTCTTTGATAAAAAGTATTACTAATCTTAACCATACACATTCAAGTTTCATGCATTCTTTTCATTTTGATCCACGCTCCCCCGTGTGTGAACAGAGGTCCAGAAGTCATCCATTGGCACAACATAGCAAAATCAAATGCCAGACGCATTTACGATTCAAAAGGATAACAAAATCACATATTCCTGCAGTAAATGTGCCTATCCGAATCGACGTCCCGAAAGGACCATCTACAAGTTCATAACGTCTAATCACAAATACCCTGAAGCGTGGTAGACCATTGGGTTCAAAAGATAAAAATCCTAGGAAAAGAAGTATAAAAAATGACACTACAAAGAATCTCACGAAGAAATTCAAGATCTGATTAATCCTATATTCCTGAAAGATCAGTGAACCCGAGACTCAAGAAATGAGAACTCCCTCAATAAGTTCTACAGGTGATGAGATAAGCTTAATCGATCAAAAATCATAGTGGATAATTTTTCGCATATGATTTGCACTTCCATTATAAAAGGAAATGAGGATCTTGAACCTCTATCTGTCGAATGTCTCCAAAGATGTGATTGGCCAAAATGGCAAGAAGCAATTCATCAGCAATTAAATTCACTTGCTAAGCGTGAGGTTTTTGACCAGTAGTCCAAACGCCTAGTGATGTAAATCAATTGGCTATAAATGGGTGTTTGTACGAAAAAGAAATGAGAGAAATGAGATTGTAAGATACAAGCAGCCTTGTTGCACAAGGATTCTCTCAACGACTCGATGTCGACTATGAAGAAACATATTCACCTGTTATGGATGCAATAACTTTTCGATATCTCATCGGCTTAAGCTGTACATGAAATACTTGAATTCTCTAATGGATGTGTGTACAGCTTACCTTTACGGTTCACTTGAAATGAAATTTATATGAAAGTTCCGGAGGACTTAAAATGCTCTGAAGCATATAACTCACAGAATGTATTCAATCAGATTACAAAAGTCATTATATGGCTTAAAACAATCAGGCGCATGTGGTATAATCTCCTTAGTGAGTACTTGATAAAACAAGGTTATATAAACGATGCCATTTGTCCTTGTATATTTATTAAGAAAACAACATTGGGATTTTTTATCTTGCTGTTATGTTGATGACTTAATCTCATTGGAACTCCAGAGAGGTCAAAAGCAATTGAATATCTAAAAAAAATTGAAATGAAAGACCTTGGAAAGACAAAAATTGTCTTGGACTACAATTAGAATATTTAGTAGACGTGTCTTAATCCATCAATCTGCCTAACTGAGAAATCTTGAAACTATTTTACATGACAAAGCACATCCATTAAGTACTCCAATGGTTTGTCCGATTCACTTGAAGGCAGATTAAGGATCCCATTTCCGGATGCGAATTGGTATGTATACAGCTCGGGGGGAATCGGCCTTTGGCCCTCTATTGAACCGCTGGTAGGGTACTCTATCTCAGTGCAATTGGGGCACTTGTATCTTTGCTCAATGCACGAGACCGCCGACATATCATTTGTACTGTTAATTATTACAAGTATATAGTTCTTCCCTCACGAAGACATTGGAAGAGTTTAAACATATATTGAGATATTTAAGGGGAACTAGTGATATGGGTTCGTTTTTTATTCTAACAAAGATAGTGCAGATCTTGTTGGTCAGGCAGATCAGGTTATTTAATGCTGACCCACATAGTCTCGATCACACACAGGTCTATTTGTTCACATACGGAGGTGTAGACTGCTATTATCATGGCGATCTACGAAGCGTCTATTGTTTGCTACTTCTTTCAATCATGGCTAATAATAGCCATTCATGCAGCCACAGAGAATGTTGTAG
>JAKWJA010000815.1:0-21650 GCA_027704765.1 Solanum habrochaites
AGTTTCGAACTGCAGAATCGAGGAACTCAGATTCTTTTTGCATAGAAGAATAGCAACACTATTATGCCAAAATGTTCCCTCTGCTCTCAGAATATAGATTACAAACAACATATCAGATCATTTCATTCTGCTCTGCTGACACACTGGCTTGTTTTGGAGGCCTCAGGAATCTCGAGTTTTGAAAAGTGATCGTTCCATTGGTTACAACTGATTTAATTTCCGGAGGAAGCTACAGACAGCTACATTGCTATCAGTGTTCCAATTCTTCACTGAAGCAGATTCCAGAAGCGCGAATGTAACTAGCATTCGGGGTTTGTGTATTTCTACTTCACTGTTGTAAACATATTTCCTGGCTTTACTGAGTATCATCAAAATTAATATAGTTTTGATAGCTTAAACAAATTTTGTAAGTAATGATCATAATTTTGTCAATGTAGCTTGCAAGCTGCAGAGAGTCGTAGTAAATCTATAAGCTTTTCCCAATCAACAAAACTTGTATGCATATTATTTGTAACTTAAATTTAAAGTGTAATACGAAATGAGTAGATCTGTCCCTATTTCTATACGGGGACTGAATGTATGTTGTTTCAGTGTATAAAAAAATTAATCAACCTTTTTGCGAATAATTGATATGTTTTAATGCATCAGACTAATTTGTCTACAGCACACTCAAGCAACTGCAGCTCTGACTCCTAAACTGAGAAAACACTGCTATTGACATGTTAATAATCCAATAACTTGGGCTTCTTCTTTGATGTTTGAATGTCAATTGAAGAAATCACTGCAACCAAAATCAAAAGAGGGAAGAAAACCAACTGCTTTTCCGATTCCTGCTTGAAATGTCTCCAAAAATGGAAGCATTGCTGCAATTGTAGTTGAATATATGACTGAAATGATCGGAAATTGACGTGGGATCACCTTTCGAGTGAAAATTCAGTGCTCTTAGCACTGCAAATGTCCCTTAGTCGAGTACTCTTCCGTGTTGTTGGGTTGTCAGTAATACCTCAAATACCACCAGTATTCGTATACTGCTAGTGTATAGTGAAATGGTATATTGTATTCATACGGATTATAAACTTATATATGTCGATAGTGTAAATAGTTTATGCAAGTTTGTATAATATAACCTATTGTAGTAGATTGTTTTGAAAAACTAATTTCATTTGTTAAAAAAATGTATTGTGAATCTGACTCAATTTTAAAAGGTAGTTCATGAGGTAAAAATAGACTACGATCATTTAAAGAGAGACTTAATGTTTTTGCTCAACAAACATTCATATGTATAGCTGTTGGACAAACATTCATTTGTGAAACTCAAAACTCTACGACAATGACTATTTTTTTAATTCAAGGGACAGAAAAGTGGCTATTTGTGAAATTTTCCCGTTCTATACATGGTCAAATGTGGGGTTTTGTAAGATTCCCGCACGTTTAGGATGATGAAATACTGTTCTGTATAGCTCACATCATAAGTATAGTTAGTTCATTAAATGACTCATTGAGATGCTATGACCTACTTTCGTACCAAAGGGTTGAGACCTAGCTACTTTTCGGTCATGCATTTAAAAAATACCCATCATACTGGAGTTTCAATTTCACATGTATATAACTCCTAGAAAAAACAATCACATGTGAAATTTAAAACTCCACGACAATGACTATTTTTTCAATTCAAGAGACGGAAAAGTGGCTATTTGTGAAATTTCAACCCGTTTAATATTGGACATCTGATACGTGGACAATAACAAAGCAATATAATGTATAACATACCACAGCAACAGCAGACAATTGAAGAATTGTGAAGATATTGGTTATGAAGATAAATGATTTTGGGACTAAATTGTGGCCATTTTGTGTAAAGTTGCTTAAAATGAGGCCCTCAGCTTTGTTACCAAAGGCCCAATATCCAGAAATGGCCACACTGAAGAAAGTTGTTGAAAGCACTGCATAACAAATGCAAAGCCCTTTGAACATTTTTCCTTTCACAGGGGGAGCTATCGTTGCCTGTAATAATCATATTAAAATCATCAAATATCGTTTATAAAAATATAAGGAAAAATTACAGAAATCTCACTTTTTAGTTTACTTATTACCATTATCCCCTATAAATTTTACAAATATTCAAAATCCCTCATTTTCGTGCATCAGTTTAGTGTATCTCGCGCATCATATTAGTATATTATGTATACAATGTACATCATATTAGTGTAGCTCGTGTAAAATGTAATGTATATTACTTAATGATTTATGTATCTCGCGCACCAGATTAATGTATCAGTTTGAGGGATTTCTGTAATTTTTATAATTATAAACTTTTAAGGGATGGATTATAATTCTGCCTTAAAAGTATGTGATTTCTGTACTTAGATTTGTAAATGCATACAACTCGTCAAGATTTGTAAATAGTTAGAGATGTATTGAATATCTAGATATGTATTGCTAAGACTTGATAAGAAAAAAAAAACAAAATTATGAACGAGGAGTGACAAACGATCGAATCAGATTAGATACGATCGGGTCAAAAAATCTTTTAAATAAAAACATACAAAATATTTGGTTCATCTATGTCTAACACAGGTAAATAGATTGAGTTAATCAATTCATATTATTCATGGTTTCGAGAGTAATTCACGTGAAAACACAAGCTAACCTGAATTTCGGGAATAATTCCATTTCCAAATGTGGTGGCAATAATAGCTATTGCATTAAAAACTCCAAAAATGCGTGTTTCCTTATCGTTGCTAATTGAATAGTCCTTAATAGGTCCCTTAGACGAATTTCCTAGCAAAAATATATAACAAAAAGTCGTCATAATAAATTATTATTATTATCATCGAAAATAATTATTATAGAAAAATCTGACGATAAAGAAATTAATTTATACCTATGTAAATAGAACCAATAGTGGCACAAGCACTATAAGCAAGACAAAGTATAAGAGAAATTAAGTTGATATGTCTAAGTGAGTGAAATGATGGCATTTGAGCTAAAATCAACATTAAGCCACCAAATATTACTACAAATTGATATAACTTCATAGCTCCATTTGGATTTAATAGCAAGTAAATTGCCTGCAAAAATAAAAATAAAATATCAAAAAAGTGAAAAGATATTATAAGTACAAAAATACCCAAAATCAAGAGTTTTCATTGAAAGTGGTCTTGAAACATATTTTAAACTTGGCTGAAATTACTATACAAAATTTTGGTTGAGATCTTTTAAATCCTCTTCAACTAATTAATAATGGTGGCTGTTAAAGATATCATAGTCCCCTCGTGGACACGTTATCATTTAAAATAATGCAGTATTTATGATGTCCATATAGACATAATATATATCTTTAAAATACACTAATAAATAGTTCGGGGGAGGAATAAAAGGTCCTTTCCAAAATTTGGTATCGTAACAAAAACTTTAGACAAAGTTAAAGTATTTATAAAATTCTTTGCCCTTTAAAAAATTCAATAACGTCTACGAGTTTAATCTAGTAGAATTTAAAACTCGACGACAATAAATAAAATTATATATATATATTTTTTTTTTAAAAAATCAAACATAAACTCTTTGTTCTAAGTTTTATTTGAAGAAACTCACCTTCATACATTGTCCTCCTAGAAGTGTGGAGCCTATTACTGCACCATAGCACACCATAAATTGAATTGGTCCAACATAATATTTGCCCCACCTTGGTCCTGTAAAAATTTATTATATAATTAGATTTTGTTGTTTTATATAAATAAATAAATAAATAATTTAAGTATTAAGAATCAAGTGGCAATTATGGACCCAAAGAAAAACAAAATTATATTTTTTTGGACAACAGAAAAAAGATTGTGCTAAATGGAGTAGGTGGGTCAAAAATATTAGCTTGACTTTAGGCTATATATAAATACTATCACACAAGATTTTTTTACGAGTTCGAGCTATAAAAATAATCTCTTATTTATTTAATCTTTTTTATACTTATGTATAATTGAAATTTAATGTACTAAACTATTTTTTTTCACTGTAACTATATTTTAACCTTTTATAACAAGCTAATTATTTTATTTTTTGAGTTACTAATTTTATTTATCATTCAACAGACTGATAAAGAGTTATTTTTCTTCAATCATGATTTAATAACATTATAATTCTTTGACTTTTGTCACTATATAAGTTAAAACTTTAATATTAAATTGTGTTTCAATTTTAAAAAATTAATTATTTAGTATGACTTTTCAAATTTGGTGGCTACTCAAAAGAAAATATCCACTCATATAAAAATACAAAGCAAAAAAAGAAAAGATGCACGTGACCCAAGTAAAAGGTTACAATATTAGATTATATGAATTTTGGTACCTATATTTTATGGTGTGAAAAATACATATAACCAATTATAATAATTTATTCTAACAACTTGATATATACGTATGAAATAGTCCTACTTATCAAAATGGTTTTTATTTTTTCAATTACTACCAAAATGATTTAAGTTTTTATCAATGACACACTAGCTACATAGACCCCTTTCTTATTTATTATTATTATAATTCATCAATTTTAAGTTATATACTCTCTTCGTCTTATTTTATATGACATTTTTCGCATTTCGAGATTCAAACAAGTATATACTGTAAGTTTTTCATAGATCCTTTTAACATTTTGAATTATCAATTATTGTGACTTATAGTACTCTTTACGTAATTTACAAATATATAAATTTCATTTTAAAAAATTTGAAAATTTCATATGTAAATATTCGATCAAAGTTAATCTATTTGATTCTCGAAAAATAAAAAATTTCAATAAAACGGGACAAAGGGAGTATATATGTATATCAAAGAAACATGCAAACATATGTTGGTTACTATGTCTTGTTTTTGGATTATTATTCCACATGCATTGTACTATACATAATATTTTGACTAATTTAATTTTCAGATGACGATAATAGTATAAAACTGTATAGACCTCGTTATGTACGTACCTAAAATGTCGTTAGCCATATCGCGGAAGCGAAGATGGCGACGACCTAGGTGAGCATGGTGTTCAAGGACCATGGACAAGAGATTATATGAATAGAATGTGACAATAGCTCCAATCACCAAACATAAAATCCCACCCCACCATCCAAGTGAAGCAAAAGCAAATGGAAGACTCAACAATGGTGGAGCTACAATTGAAGTTGACAAGTGGTAACCGCAATGCATCCACGATCCTGTAAATATTCAAAATATAAAAAATAAATATATATATAATAAAAATATAAATTGACATTTTTTGAACAAAAATAATGACTTTGTCAGCATTGTAGGTAAATTTAGTCAAACATGACGGTTGACTTTTTATTGTTTTTTTTTTATTTTTAATAAAAAGACAAAAAGAAAACAGAAAATTCGGCTGAAAATTTGATAATTTATATTGATAAGACATTAATTTCACTATGGGAAGTAGGTGATGTTTTTTCAGCCAATTTAATAATATTTAAAATTTTCCTAACAAAGAAAATTAAGTCTAAAGAATTAAAAGAACAATAAAATCTGATTTCATATGTACGATCGATTTAACGTGACCTCGTTGTTAAACTTTTTATAATTTTTATTTATTATTTAATAATTATATAATTACTTATCTTTTTTAAATCATAACTCCAATGTGAACCCTATTTTTCGGTATTTAAAATAGTTGATTTGTGAGATTATATAATAATAAAATATGATATAATTAATTTAAGCTATATATTATAAAAAATGATAAACAGTTGTAAGTGTGTATCCCAACGAGATATTATATCTTAGCATGTGTCATATAAAATGACAAGTTTTGCCTTATAAATAAATAGTAAAAAATTATTTTTATATAATTATTTTAATGACCATTAAAATTTAGTTAAAGTTTCAACACATTAATTAATTAATTAATGATAAATAGTTGATGAACTTACAACACATACTAATATGGAAATCAAATTAAGTGAAAAAAACAACCAACTCCCAAAGTATGAAAGTCCAAATAAAATGAAAGAATCTATATATAGTGTTATTAAAAGAATCTTCTTACTTGTATGATATTCTCTATTAAGTGAAAGCATCTTGTGATAATAAGATTCGAAAAATAATTACGTAGATAATCTATCTTAATATAATTATTAAATTACGATCGAAAATAAATATCTAACTATGCATAGTAAATCTTAAGAAATTGAGTCACTTCATGTCCATTATTAATTTCGTAGAGTATTAAAATTAATCTGAATTCACTTTGAGTAAAAGACCTCTTACAAATGAAAATCACTACTTACCAAATGTTTTTTAATTTTTAGAAATATTCAAATTTCATTATAGTGATTATCTTTCAATTATAAATACAACTAATTAACTAAAAATAGATATATCTGAATTTTACTCAATATTTTTATTTTAATATTAATAGGTGAAACTTGTGATCAAACATCGAAAGATCATATTCATCCCATTATAACTTCGATTAAAGGAGATATAAATCAAAATATAAATATGAAGTAATTATTATATTGAACATAAAATAAAGAAATATAATTACCTTTGGATTTAAGAACAAAGAGGGCACCAGCATCAAGCTCTTTTTCATGATCATGATATTCATTATGGGATGAAGAATTATTATTGATAAACTCTGTTCCCATTTTTTTCTATTGTATATTTATAATTTGTATTTGTATAATATTTTTAAAAATATTATCTTATTTTTTTAATAAATATTGTTGAGCTTTAATGGAGTGAAGATGATATGGGGAAGATAGTGATAATGAATAAAATTATGACAATATGGGAACTTATATATATATGCAACTATTTACCCACACACCCCCCCCCACTTGTTTCCAATTATATGCACTTTTTTATATAGGGATGGTGGTTGCTTAATTTTGTGTTTTTTGTTTTTCTTATAGTGATGGTTTCATGTTTAATGAGTACACATCTCAACTATCTTATATTAAGTGCTTTTAATTTTTTGTCAGTATAGTTATTGAGTAATTCTGGTTTTATGACAGTAATTTTGAATCAATGTGTGAATATTTTAACTGAGTCAATTTCTTAAATAGTCATTCAAATTTAAAGAATTGATTTGAAATATTATTTATATTTTATTTAAGATTAAAATATCACTTAACTATCGCTATTTTTCTCAAAATATATTTGACACTTTAAAAGTATCACTCTTTCCTAGTTGACATGACATGTTATTATGGTCTTTCTTTTAATAATAGACTAATTTAATTCATACACCTATTTAACTTAAATAATGTTCATATTATTTACTTTTTTTAAAAAAAAATTAGTTTATTAAGAATATATCTTCATACTTAAGAATATTAGCTTTTTATTCGGTTGTTTATTCATTCACCAACTGCGTGCACCTTTTCTGTCCACCTAGCGTAGAAATTGAAATCAGATTCTACTAGGCGCGTGAGAGAGTGATTTTTTGCCACGTCATAAAGTTACATTGGTAAAAAAATCGTAAAATCTCTATCTTTTTAATATTGTCATGTCAACTAGGAGATAGTGGTATTTTTGGAGTGTTGGGTAAATTTGAAAGAAAACAGTGATATTTTAGTCCTAAATAAAACATAAATGATATTTCAAGGCAATACCCTAAACTTGAGTGACCATTTAGGGAATTCACTTTTAAATTTGAGGAAAGTTATTGAAACTTCAGAAAATGTTTTTCTCCATACCAAACACACCCTTGATGTCTATAACATAAATTAATGGACACCATCCAGGGGCGGAGCCACCTTGGTAAAGGGGGTTTGGATAGAAAATTATACTATTAATACATGCTTAAAATAATATTTTATGTATATATAGTAAATGTTGAAACCCCTTCGGCTACTCCATGTGTCTATTTTCTACGAACTCTGAATTCCCTTATTGAAAATCCTGGCTCTGCCACTAACACCACCAAGGGATTATCTATGTTTAAGACATAAATCTGTTTGAAGGTTAAAAGTTTATGCAACTCCTTCTAATATTTCATTTAAAGATATTCAAAATTGTTGTTTTATGAATTTGTTGGTAAGTTTTTATCGAAGGTTATAATAACTTTTTTGGTTCACTCTTTACGTATCATGTAAATATATTGAACTTTATAACTCAAAGTTGTGTTTAATTTGAGTGTCATGAACCCCAAAACCGGGCCGCGACTGGCACCGCACACTTATCCTACATGTGATCAACCAACCCCATCCAATTCCCAACGTTTCAACCATAAATGACCAAATATAATGCGGAAGACCCTTAAAATTCATTAATGACAAATCGATTAAATACTTATAAAACCTCATCTATTTATTCTCCCAAACCCTGAAGTCATCACCACAAGACATCTATCCTCAATTCCTAATCTAAGAGTATCTAGAGAAGCTAAAATAAGTAAAAAGCTATCCTGCCGGAATCTGTCAAGGCATCAAGACATGACGAGTAAGATCCAGTCCAAGCTAGAAGCAATAGCTCACCCTGAAATCGGCTTGATGAATACTGGCTAAGTTGCGGCTGACTTGAGACGATGGCGACGTTTTGCTGGCACTTCCACAATGACAAAGAGAGAACCTACAAGTCGGTTCCAGTACAAACACAAGTACTTGAGTAGGGGGGGTATCATCGGCCACCTCAAATAGAGAACACTATATATCAAATAATACATAATCATTACAAGACTCACATGGTAGCAACAACAATTTCTATAATCATTAATAAGCACCGCCAAGTCACCCAGGAGGACTCACGCCTCAATGTCCAGACCCATTTGGGAATTAGGTTTCATTAGATGAGTATTAACGTCTTTCAAGATGGCATTATGTTTATTTCGCTCGTGTCCGGTGACGTGACCTCGTCTTCCATATTACTATCCTGGTGTCGGAACGTGACACTCCGATCCCCTAATTCTACGTGTCGGTTCGTACACCCGACTCCCCCTAATTCTATTCTAAATTCTACTTGTCAGTTCGTGACACCCGATCCCCTAATTCTTACGTGGTCGATTCCCGGTGACACCCGATCCCCCTAATTCTACGTTTGGTCGTGACAACCCTTTCACTACTTTCATCACTTTTAGTTCATCAAGCCTTCTTTTAATACAAGGCCTCATCACTCTCATTAACAGACAGATTAGGTATTTCAAGATTTTAGGATTCAAATAGCTTCATCATGCTTATTTGATCACACTTATAATCACATTCTTACAAGCATACCATTAAGCATGTAGAAGGGTTATACATACTAACCCATACATATCATTCACGCTATTAAGAGTTTACTACGAATAGCATAACCATAACCTACCTCCACCGAAGATTTCGTGATCAAGCATAGCAAATCCCCTCAAAATCTTTGCTATCCTCTTCGTTTCCTCGTCTCGTCGAATCGTTCTCCCTCTTTTGTTCTTTCTATTTTTCTTATTCCAAACCCTCTTCTTTTACCCCTCATAACCAATATAATTAGTATAACAGATGACAAAAAGTAACCACTAATTAATTTATTACGTATCTCCTTTAACCCTCAAGAAATTGGATTCTTAATATGCCACCACTCACGTAAATAATTATCAGCAAGGATAGTCCAAAACGCCCCTTAAAACATTTAACAGAAATCCGACCCACCTGGGATTACGCAGTCCTGTGACGGTCCATCGTGCCTGCGACGGTCCGTCCTGCTGCTTTCCGGCACAGAGTTCAGAGACTAGATTTTTAACAACAGGGTTCTGTGACGGCCCGTCATGCCTGAGACGGTCCGTCCTGCCACCGCCGTCGTGACGTTCATAGCAGTGGTTGTGACGGCGAGAGCGACAAAGGCGACAATGGCCTGCCTATCGCCACGCTGCGAGGCACTTGCCTTTTTGAATAAAGGCGGCCAATTAATACCAAAAATTAAAATTTTTAATTAATTGCATATTTTTCCAAAGTCTTAAAGGCAATAACACATATTATCAAATATCATTCAAAAACCAATAGAATGTCTAAACAACTTAAAGACCAAACAATTCAAAATACACTAAACCAAAACTTTAAAAGTCCTATTCTTCTTCAAAATTATCCAACTCTTGAAGATCAAAATCTTCTACATTCATTAGATTTGCTCTTCATCTCTTCTCTCGTATTCTTCATCATTAGTGTCCGAGTCCTCCTTGAAGATGAACTTAAAGAAGGTACTTTCTACGACTCCTTTGGCCCTTGTCAAGGTACTGTTGATCTTGAAGAAAGTCCTCTAAGATGATAGATAACTCTTTGGTCCGTAGGCAACACTACCCCAAGAGATCATCATCCTCATACACTAGTTCATCATCTTGATCTTCGGGGCATCATCTAACCATTCCGTTTGGAATCATCTATGTTATCCAAGCGAATTGGATCAATAAGATCACGAGCATCATACTGCGTTTCAATGTTCTATTGTACTTATTCACTAGATCACTTGAGACGCATAGTGTAACCTATTCCTACTTTTTGGAATGAATCTGTGCATAAGTTATTGATATTAACTAGTTGATATTGATAATAATTAATATGCAAAATGGGATATAAATTTTACTTACGTTGGTTCAACACCTCCAATTTCGCTACATCCAGATGAGCTACAAAGTTTAGGCTTAACCTTTCATGGCAAACTTTGGCAAGTTTGGTGTTTCACTACAACAGTGACCACCATCAACTATATAAAATAATTTAAAGGTTTGACTACAAGTAAGTCAAATAAATAAGTAAGAATGTAGATCTAATCAACCCACTTACCCGGTGACCTTGTGTCTCTAGCTCTTTTATATCCGCCACAACCAATATTCCATCCGCCATTTTGTACTTAAGAAGCTCAACGATTAGTGCAATCTTTATTGTTGAAATCACGGACCAACTTCTCACAATGCATAATACTCGGTCCACAAACTCTGTAATAAAGTTCCCTCTTCTTCAGCTTTATAATTAATACTGGGTTCAACATGGCCGCGCATGCAAAGGCCAAAAGGGAGTGTGTTCTGACCCACCTTCTTGCATCAATAATTTGAAAAAAAAAACCTTTGCACTTTCTCATAATGCTTCTGACTCCACTAAACCATTGCAATAACTTCGTTGGCTCTATCCATTGCCTCATAAATATACCCATTGGTGGTTTTTTTTTTCTCCCCATCCCACCAAACGAAGCACTTTTGTTCAAAAGGGCGACAAACTGTAAGTGCCCGAACAAACATCATTCCAAGTGGGGATAGAAATAGAAGATTGACAACTTCTTTCCCTTCCCCGAAGTTTCCAAATTGGCAAATTTACTTGAATATTCCATTCGGTTGAGAAGGACTAAGTTTTCCAAGTTTTTCTTTGAATGTACAAGCTCTCAAAGTTAAGAATGCCGTTGCAAATCTTGTCTTTGCCGGTTTTCCACCAATTTCTTTCTTTGGTGAATTTTCTCATCAAGTTTAACAACAATGGCCCTTTGACTAATTTAAGAATGAGTTCTGTGGCTTCTTAAAAACTGTGTATAGAAAGATTAAATTAAATTATTTAGTAGCTACTGAATTTGAGTATTGACTATTGACTATAAAGAAACTTATAAAGTTAAAGGATAGATTGATTACCGGAAGCATATGGCTTAACCTTAATATGTCACCAAATATCAAGTTGTGCAATGATCGGTCACATTGGAGTCCAATAAGTGTGGATACGCACCCATCATCATACTTCCCGTGCCATACTTCCGCTCTTTGACATCTCCACTAGCCATTATCGGTGACAACTTGTGACAAACTTTTTCGATCCCAATTCTTTCGATAGTGCCTTTTCAAATACACTTGTTCATTTTGGTGGAATCGGTAGATTCAATTGCTAGCATCAACCGAACCAAGAAATACACTACCGATTGGAGAATTCACCAAAATATTGGATGAGCTCAATTTTGCCATTTCGTGTGCGTCCATTTGTCCCTCATAATGGAACAAACCAAACTTGTGTCGCATTTCACTTAGGCTCCTCACCTCAACATTTTTTCTACTTTATCCACCTCTCTTTTTTAAGTGAGTGACTCTAACTTCATGGAATGTAGGAGGCTTTCATTCCGGGGCCATGTTGTCCAACCTCCTCAATAATTTATTCGAATGATTTGTGATTGACTCAATTAAAAGGAGCCCGGCATCAAATCATCCAAATTGCAAAAGCCCACTTACCGCAACGCTCTCTTATAATTTTCTTTGTTCTTCGATTCATCCTCCTTTTTCTAGCCCTCCTTTTTGGTTGATTTTTGTGACAAATAGAGGTTCAAAGGTCCTTTAGTCACACTTCCTGGCGGTGGGATGAAACCCCACTAAAATCCCTTTGAGTTGAGGGAGGCTCATTTCTCTAATCCATCCATTTCAGCAATTCATCAATATCAACAATTCTTTTCCGGTTGCCTCATTTGAAATTTGGGATTATTAGCTATTTTGTTTTTCATAATAAGCCCTTATTTCTTCTCTAATTTTCCGACGCAAGAGGCCATTGTTTAAAACATTTTTGAAACCAACCACTACATGTTTTTTGTTGTTCGCGTTATTAAAAAACCACCTTGAAAGTACTTCTTAACTCCCACAAAAGTTCAAGTTGACCGAATATTTCGTGCGCTCCGTTGATGCCATACTTCCATCCAAGTCCCCTTTTGCTAGCATCCGCCATTGATTATCAAATTCCAATTAATTCGCTGTTAGGACTGTGGAATAAATAATTAGGTCTTAGGAAAAGAATTTTTTTAAAAAATTACCACTTGTTACACTTACTGAGTCCTCACTGCCTGCTTACGCACTTACCAAAATAAAAAAAAAATGAAGAAAGAACAGAAAAACTAAGAACAGAAGGAAGAAGAAGAACAGAGACCTACATTACCCTGAAAAACCGAGAGTCGCGAGGTACGCCGGCGAGGGAGAAAGACGCGACAGCGAGGAGAGCGAGAAGCAGAGACGCGACAGCGAGGGATCAGAGACGCGACAGCGAGGGAGCAGCGAGGGCCCGGCGAGGACAGGCGAGGGATGCAGCGAGGGCCGCGAGGGAGAGAGAAGAGTCATCGATCCATCGAGAGAGAAGCGTCGCGAGTTTTCAGATTTTTCGAAAGTAAAAAAAAATTCCTCCTAATTTGACTAAATTATTAAGTCAAAATTTTTAAACCCAAAAGGCGGCGCCTTTCTCTCGTCTCTCGCCATTTTCATGCCCATTAATCGCCAGGGCCTCGCCTTTTTCTTCTCCTTCTCGCCTCGCCTCGCCAAGAATGGCTAGCCACCCTCGCCCTCGGCCCTCGCCTCTCGCCTTTGGCGACGCAGGCGAGCGCCTTTCATAACACTGGTTCAGAGAGTCGATCTCATTAACCTAAATTTCTAATTCTAAGTGTTTTTGGGAATCGATACCCCCCCACTACGGTCCCCGTCGTGCCCATGACGGTTCGTCGTGGGATCCGTCGACTCAGGCCCAGTTTTTTTCCAGAAAAAAATTTGCTGCTCAAAACGACTAAACAAAGGTCCGTTACAATTGGAAGAGAGGCATCCCATTTTTTCAAACTGGTTGATTGTCATACTTTTGAAATTTTTGAGTTTAACTTCTTATCATACAAACATCATATGTAAATATATTTTTTTTTTCTTCACAGCATACTAATTAAGCCCAATCTTAGATGGGCCATATATAGTCAAGGCCTTTAACCTATGGACCTTTTCTCATAGTAAATGACTCTTTCCTCTTAATATTTCTTGTTATTTATAGACCTTTTGGATCACGATCTAAAAACTTATTTCGAGCCACCTAAAAACTTCGGAAAATTATTTATATACACATCGTTATTTTTCATAATTTTATTAATCCCTACTATTTTAAAAATAGTTTTACAATCTTTCTTTGTTTCCTCTCAATTCTTAAGTTTAGCAATACTTCCCTATACAACACACAACCCACGTCCTTCCTATTTTTTGTTCCTTAAATCTCTCCTTTATTTTCACTCCCATATCTAATCAGTTAGATTCTGATCCCAATTGAATTCACAAAAAGTTTCCTCCTCTCTAGGTTCCATTAATTTCAAATCAAGTTTTTCATCTTTTTCCATCTAACTGTCTTCATATTTTTTTAAGCTTCTCTTCTCACTTACATTGGTCGATTAATCTCTGAGATTAACATTCTAGTTCTTTGAGAACGACGTGTTTCTATTGATTTCTCTCTCTGCCATGATACTACCATTTCTAATATTAATCTTATTTTCTTTGTCTCCTCCCGTTTTTCTGCGAGGTGAATTTTTCTGATTTATTTTTTGTGTGTGGGTTACTTGAATTTTCTTCCCCAGGGTACATGAAGAGATAGAAAAGACTGATGATCAACCCCAGAGAAATAATATTAGTTTCATAAGTTTAATAGTATTAGATTATAAATTTTCGATAGATGTTTGATCTTTCCTTTGTTTGTTGTTTCCAAAAATCCTATATATAATCAAGGTATTGTTCTCTTATGGTCATTATAACATCCGTTTAAAATATTATCTAATACATTAATTTTAATTTTATTCTCGTTTGAACAGGGTGTTATGATGTAATGAATTTATTAAGTTTCACATGTGTAGAATAGTTATAATTTTAGAATTTGATATTATTAATGACTAAATTAAAACCCTGATACCTATAAAGTTAAAAACAATTTGAAGTTAATTAGTATCATATATTAGTTTTGATACTTTATCTTTATCAAGTGAAGTTAGTATCTACATCTGATACACATTGAAATACTTTATATTGCTATATTGCTATTCATTTGTATCAGATTCAAATAAAGGTCAGTTTGTTATAAAGAACAATCCTGAATTAGTACATTAAATTGATATTTATGTAATGAATCAAGACTAAAGTTTCAAATTAATATTATGGGTATAAAACTTGCAGACCAATTTATCATAGTCCTAAATAGTTGAACCGATGATACGTAATCTTATTGTGGATATATGATTTTCATGTTGTTAGCAATGCAATATCTATCATATTTTATGCAAATATATTAAGTAAATCAATTACCTATTTATTATCATTAAGATCTAACTAAGACCTAAGAGTCAATTCATAGCAATTGTTTATGAGTTCTTAGACAACCAACCTTTTTTTTTTATAACGTTGTTGTTTTTTTAGATACCTAACAACTCTAGTTTAGAATTTTTTCTCTGTTTTTATTTTTTTAGTGAGTATTTTGTACTCAGTGTTTTAGAGTGTTTCTTCTCTAAAAAATCATTTAATTTGACTTTATTAACTTTCATTATTGTTTAGATGTTAGTTACAGTATGAATATTGAATAAAATTAAGTATTAGGTTCATAAATGCATATAAATCCACTATATTAATTTTTTGTAATTGTTTTAGAGTTAATTATCTAATACATTTTTACATCTAACTAATGCAAATTTAATTTTCTGACTGTTGATTCCTTATGTACTTGATACTTATTTCTAGTGTAGTTGCTTTGATTTTATGCTGATGACATTGAATAATTCTTGTCGTTGCTGCTAATTCCTCTTCATGTATCTATTGATAAATTAATTTTTTAATTATTGTTATACATTGAAGATACATTCTATTTAATTTTATACTACCATTTTTTCACAACCCTAAGTGTATAAACGATCCAATCCATTTCAATTAGACCATGATACATTATACAAAAATATATTTAAAATTTTTATTAAGTGGTACCACGCCAAAAACAACAATCTCTCGTACGATTTTATCAATACCTAATGATACATTATTTTAAATAGAAGTATATATGAAACACAATTGTTACAACAATAAACACAAAGTTCAAAAATATTAAACATTGCATTTTATTGTATCAGAATTTTCATCACCTGCTAATTAATTGGTATATTCTAAATCAAGACAAAAATGAAAAAGATAAAAATTTGAAAATCTTATAATTTTCAAAATAAGTATCGAAAACATAATAGTATTCTTAAAATAAAGTTTGTCAATCTTCTTTCGAAAAAAGTACAAGTTCTCTTCAATTGTGACCTTCTTCTTGTCCACGACTTCCGCCATCTGCACACACTTGAAATTAAAAGCATCACATATCAATCACTCTTTTAAAGTACCCGATAGCCTATGAAAACTAACTCCAGATACAAATTAATAATTTATATATATATATACATACCTCATATATTGTGATAAGAATTCATAATTTGATACATAACAATTAATATATTATATATGTTCTAAATACTGTATAGTAAAACTTCACTGACTCACTCTAGAAAATCCATTACATACACATCAAACTAGATTGAATCAGTTTGAACAATCAGTAGTGTATCAAGTATCACGATTTATATATGCTCATACAAAGGTCCAAAATAAAAAAAATGCCATATGTGATACTTTTTATTGACAACACCATCAACTCGCAGATCTTCAAATCCACAACATATACGTCAAATTTAATGTATCATTCTAGCGCAAACGTTCATACCTTCTCCGGTCAATAAACCAATTCATGAATGAAAAAACCATGATTAAGCATACAAATAATGTGTTGGAGAGGGTACTTTTTTTTGGAGTATCACTCTTGGACTCAAAAATTGGAAATTATGACAAATAAGTCATAACTAATTTTGCCCTAATAATTATAAAATACAACTTTCAAATACCTTCATATTTGAGATCTGCCATCACACACACTGGCAATCAACCACCAACACAATAATAAAGATACCAAGAAAGTGTCAACTAAATTCAGACCTAATTGTCAATCATAGTGAGATTTTATGTAGAATTCGAAGATCCAAAGCTTAATGATTTTGATTTTTTCCTCCCTTCGAGAGGTTATTCAAAATCAAAATATTTCATCGTGTGTCTATAATCAAATCAACAAAAGTTGAATCCTACTTGAAAATGTCTTGTTGAAATAGGTGGCAAAGAAGATTACGAAGGGAAATTTTGAATTTTGAATAGATTTGGTTATTTAGGATTAATTTCTGTGATTGAGCCATTAAAGAGAATTGAAAAGAGGAATTGAATATCATAAATTATGGAATTTTAATATGATTTTTCCCTGATTTGGTTTTTTTCCGTTTTAAGCGCAACAACGATTTATAATGTATCACAATTAATTATCAGTATGACTTATATTGTACGAATTTTTGTAAGTATAAAAAAATCAGGGATAGGAAGTAATTTAGATTTTACACAATAATTTATGTAAATTATACAAAACTTATGACAAAACGTTAAAAAATCATCGTCTAATATTTTGTTAGTTATTGAAAGAGTAAAACAATCCCACACTATTTTGTTTGTAAAATTAAAAAATGTATGAACAAACATTAAAATCGAGTCAAACATTTTATGATAAATTATTAAAAGCAAATTTGCTCAAATTTTAAAAATAAGAGAAAATTCTAAATGACAACTTTGTAAAAAAAAAAGAGGATATTTTCGTAAATCAGCCTACAAAATTTTATTTTTTAACAGGGCCGAACCAGCTTTTTTAAAAAGCCCATTTTCTTGTTATTGGGCCAATTTTAGTTACGTTAACAAGATTTTGGATAGGCCCATCTAAAAATGATTTAATGATAAATAATTGAGCAACTTTCACGTATAGCAAACACAAAATTCATATTTCTATGCTATAACAAAGTTTGCATAATTGCACTCCATAACAAACATAAATACGTATAATTCGCTATACTTATATAAAGAAACCAATTGTAAGATTCGCTATCCATATACAAAAGAAAGCAGTATATCACAGCAATTTATAATTTAATTTATTTTGTAAAAAAAATGAAAAGAGAGAGAGAAAAAGAAACGTAGGCAGGAATTTTGGTATTTAAGTTATAAGTGTTTAGGAGGCACGAATATTATATATTTGCAATGTATATACAATTTTCTCTCGCTTTATACAAACAAAAACAAAATTTATACAATTCGTTTCTGTTTGTATAAGGGTAGGGCGAGGGTGGCGAGCGAGATCTGGGAGAGGGGAACGAAAATATATATATATGTATAATTTTTTCTCGCTTTATACAAATAGAAATACATTTTATACACTTATGTTTGTATAAAAGTGAGAGGAAGCGAGCGAGAGATGGAGCGAGAGAGGGAGAGTGGCGATCTAGAGTTTGAGGGAGAGAGGTGACTTACAAATAGTTTCCTAAAGCGCACAATTAAATCAAAGTGTGGTTATAATATTTAATTTGATTTATTAGTTTGTCATTATATACAATTTTTCCTAAATAATTTCGTTGTATATTTTAAAATCAAATACTCATACTTCGTAGGTATAAATATTTTTGTTGATTTTGTTTTATTCGCGCCTTCCATTAAAAAGAGAATATTTTTTTTCCTTCTGAAATGTGTATCTTTGATAGTTCTTAAGCATTTATGTTTTTGTATTTTTTAAAATTATATTTATTTGTTACATTTCTCATTCTTATTCTAGTTTGCTATTTGTATTGTTCACCTTCAAATTAACTTGAATTTATTTAGTTTTTAAAAAACGTTTCATTTGTGTATATATAATGTATAAATACTTCTAAAATATTGGGGATACCATCCATTGCATTGTTAGGATTTTTAATTGTGGTTGTTGTTTTTAAAAATATTTAGTTCAGTGTAGAAATTAGAAGTCATTTTAATTGTATAAAGAAAAAGAAATATTATTTATTATCCGTAACAGCGTACCCGCGATGTTTGCATCAAGCAAGCAATGTAAAACTAGAAGTATACCTTTGCAACTATCATTAAATTATTCAATTTTTTTTTCCACTTTTCTTAACCTTAATCTTAATATATTTCTATTTTATATAAGGGGGGGTTAAATCTAATCCCTGAATAAAAATAAATATTTTCTTTAACATTTTTTATAACTAGTAAATGGAAGTTAAGATGGTTGTGCCTTTTCTTTGTCCTTTTTCTTTAGTGCTCTATCAAATAATTCTAGCCCAAGTCAAAGACGCCCCTTTTTTTTTAATTTATTCAAAAGTTTCACCCTCTTATATATATTTATTTTAAAAAATAGACTTGTATAAAAAAAAAAAAAACTACTACACCACAATGTGAACTATAGAGACACATTATTTTATACGTGATATTATTAGAGTTGAGCTATAAATATTTTTTATAATATGAAAATCTAGAATGTATCTAAGTTTTAATTGACATAATTCTCCAAAAGTCGTTAATACGATAAAGTCGTCAAAGCGAGTCGAAAGATTATTACTATGCATTCTTATTCATATAGTAGAGTGTTGGATAGGTTAAGGTATAACAAGACTCAAACCCTCGACCATTAGGTTAAAAGCCCAATTCTCTACCAAATGAGTTATACATACACCTAAAAAAAGATATAAATAAGAATTGATACGGAAAAGAGGCCGACCCCTCTTCTTACTATTATAAAGAAAATAGCATATCAGAATACAAAATTTCTAATAGATTTCTAACCACTAATATGAATAGTACGATTGTCTCTCTTCAATACTTGGCCTACTTGTGGGTTTCCAAGGCTTCTTGCTTCTACTTAACTCATCGACCAACAAGGGTTGCGATAGAGTGATAAGTACTCCTTCATTTTTAATCAAGAGATCTCGAGTTCAAATCTCCTTTGGTGCAGAGTCAGAGTCGATTTGTTTGAGAGCGCTTTGCCCCCAATGTGGGACTTTTCAACGCGAATTAAATTTAATCGGACTCTAATATGAATATCGAACACCAGATCGAAAATCATAAAAAAATAAAATAATACATGTTGAACCACTAACTAATATGAAACATGCTAAAACCTAAACCCTCAAAGATTATATGAGGGGGTATTTTATATTGTCTAATATTAAAGAAGTAAATTGATCATGTCTTTTAGTTGTCTAAATTATGTAAATTAAAAACAAAATATTCAATATTATTAATCATTCTAGGTTGAATTGATTTTCTTTTTACCTTAATATTAATTTAATTTTTATTTAAACTTTATTATAATTACCAACATGTTATAGACTATAAATCTTATTAGATCATTAAAATTCTAACTCCAAACAATGAATACTTATTTAAAAGATAAAAACTAATGAAAAGTATACGAGATATTAAACAATATATCAAAATTTTTTTAGTATAACATAAAAATTTTTAAACTTATATTTAAATTTCATGTTGTTTGGTCTCGGGTTGGTTTACTTGAAACAACCCAACCCAAATATAGTCGCAATTTTTTTCTTCTTCAAACTCAACCAAGTCAAAAAGTCAAAAACCAACCACTAGTCTTTTTTTTTTTCCGATTTGACTCTATTTATGATTTGATTCGATTTTCTACACCCCTAATTGTACTATATAGTGAGGAAAAATATATGAGGTTATGAATCAATTAAGTAGGTCCATTAATTCATATAAAACATGTTAGTGAACTCCAAATAGTTGTTATATAATATGGTCCATCCAAAATAAATCCATGTGACCTATGTTTACTACTTTACACAAGGTTGTATACACACATATATAAAAAAAAAAGTACTCTATTATCATATGGTTACCATAAAAGTTTTTAGAAAAAAAAAAAGGGCCTATCCTACACTAAAAGTCAAAATTTATTTTGTAAATTATATTCCTTTTTTCTTTTAATTCAATTTTTCCAATTTTTTTTTTTTAAAAAATCATGTGTTAGCATATGCTTTTCCTCTAGAATAACATGCTCATCACGTGACTAACCCCATATTGCCAATCATACATAAGATTAATTTTTTTCTTCCTTTTTTTCCTTATTTGACCAAAGAAAAATAATACTAAAGTCATAAAGAGATCCAATCAAAATGCCCTCGAGGGTTGACCTAGTAGTCACTGAAGTGAACTAAGAATTATGCGACTTCCAGCAAAAATAAAGAAACTCTAGGTGATATCATCTCATTTGGTCCTAATTCGATGGACAAAGTTATAGAACTGCACACAGTTTGTTGGTCATCGATAGATGATAATGTAATTTACGTAAAGTCAATCAACGGTGTTGCCAAAATTAATCTCATGATTATTCAAAAAAAATTGAAATTGTGAGGTTTTGTCTGTCCCCATTTGTTATGTATTTCAGAACTAACAAGATAAATAAATTTTGGACTTTAATACGTGTTTGTTCATCAAACAATAGTCTTAGGTTAGTATTTAATGGATTAATTACGAAACAATTAATCACTTAAATTTTTATAGTGATATTTAAAAGTAATCTCTCCCGCGTTTTTCGCTTACCAAAAAAAAGTTAGATATCTCAATTATAACCGACAATTATCACAAATTCATGCAATTTTTCAACATGGTTTTTGATATCCTCTTTGGCCTATACCAATTAAATTCTAGTGTTTTTGTTTTTTAATTTTCACATTTTTTATACATACAAGAAATATAACCTTTTCTGGTCTTTTGCACGTTTATTGGGGTTAACCTTTGAGAATATTATAACAAAATTTTTTGATAAATATCGAAATTTATATTATGTATCGTCGCTGGATGAATAAAAGTTGTTTTAAGTATAACACGTCAATGGATCTTTCATAGTTAAAGTTCAGTTGACATATTCCGAATTTGAAACTGGGGGCGTTCAAAATCGAATCGAAACCGATAGAGTCGATTTGATAAAAAAATTATTGGTTTATATTATTGATTACTTGGTTTAGGTGGTTTTG